>SEMN01000177.1:145000-264067 GCA_005408345.1 Macquaria australasica | reverse complement strand
AATGAAACTGACAAAAGGAAAAGAGCAGACTGTCAGAGTGGGAAGTGCTGAAAGAGGAGGAGAGAAACGCACACAAAAAAAAGAGGGAGTGGAGAAGAAGCTGAGGGAGAGGAGAGGAAGAGGAAGAGGCAGAGCTGGAAAATAAAGTGTGTGACAGAGAAAGAGAGAGGGCAGATATGAGGAGGAGAGCTGAGAGAGAAGAAAGAGGAGGGAACTGAATTCATCGTTGTGTTTCCAGTCTCTCTGACGTCTCTCTGCTGCTGCTGCACGACTGAGCGCTATCAGCACCGAGCAGGCAGCTGCCAAGCCCACTGACACACACACACACGCACACACGCACACGCACACACGCACACACACACACACACACACACACACACACACACACACAGAGAAAGCAAAGAAAACAGAGCAGCTCCCCAGCAGTGTTGGATATGACTCGTCCGCTGAGGCAGTTTGGTGTGGTGGACTCGGAGTGACAGTTGGGAATAACCGGTTCTTCATCCAGTCAGGTAAGTTTTAATATGCTTCTAACTGGTGTTTAGTGTTTCTAAAGGCTTTAATTCAGAATATAGGTAAAGGTTAATGGTGCCTGTTCTGAGACAAACTGGCTCTTGTCGGGGTTTGAACCTGTGTCCTTTTGGTTGATGATCAGCAGCTCAAAGGTTTGTTAAAATCACAATGTTTACAGCTTTCCTCCTTTTTGTTGTGCCACTGGGGAACATGAGGGAGTTTTTCTATGAAGTTTTGATGTTTAAAAGACTGGAGAACATTTATTTTTTTTAGATTTAGATACAATACCTCTGAGGCTTTTATCCCAGAATAAGGAAGCATTCTCTACTTGAGGTAAAGCTGCTTGTAACATTGAAATAAAAGTTTTTGTAGTTTGAGCGGTTGCCATGACATTCAGGCTCCATCCACACTAATACGTTTTTGTTTTAAAACACGTAACTTTTGCTACGTTTACACCTAGCGTCCACACTACTCCGGGTATTTTCTCCTAAAACGGAGACTTTTAAAACTCTGCTGACTCCGTTTTAGTTTGAAAACTCCAGATTGCGTTTATTGAGGACGGGCGGAAACGGAGACGTTCGCTTCCTGATTGGGTCTTATCAGCCATGACGTGTCCTTCCCTGATTCGTCACGCCTCATGATGACATCAGCCTTGACTACCAGCGGTTAATCCAACATGGAGAACGAATCACAACACTTCCTGTCAGTAACAGTTCCACCTGGTCGTCGGTCCAAGCTGAGAAATCTCTGCTCAGACTTTTCTCCATCGCTGTTCTTCGTTCGTAGTATTTTCTGCAACTAACTAATCAACCAACGGCAGAGCAGACAATCTGCTTCCTGTTTACACCGGCACGTGCATGCCCAGTGCACGTGAATGGTCATGTGATGTGCGTTTTCAGGCGTCTAGCATGGATGGAGATTATTTCTGAAACTGCGATAAAATGCTCGTGTGGACGGAGATTGTTTTTGTTTTAAAAAAATTAAAAGAAAAAATGTTAGTGTGGATGGAGCCTCAGGAGGAAACAAACAGCTGGCCGTCGATGTTATTCGTTTGAAAGTGTAAGTGTGGACAAATGCAGTTTGAGTTGAGTTTTTCAGACACAGGTGAGCATGCTTGGTTGTTTGCTTGGTTCCACCTGGCTTAGTGGATGAAAAGTCACACACACACACACACAGGGCAGGGATGCTGGTTCTCCAGGTTTACCGGCTCAGCTCAAAGGCCGAGTGGCTGGATGTTGTTGGTAGTAACAGAAGGGTTTCTTTTTTTTACTTTGCAGTGTTGTTGCAGTTTATTTTCAGATCTTAAGTTTCATCTCCAAAGAAAGAAATCAGCAGAAACATGATTTTGCTTGTAGAAACTTTGGCTGAACTCAGTTTTACAGCGTCTCCCAGTGTCCTCGGCTTTCCATTCATTCAGTCCACTCTACTGCTGTTATTGTGTCCATTCCCTGTATATCACAGCACTCACTCATATGCTTGTGCTTCATTGTTTTGTATTGTAGTCTACAGGAGTGTGGATTACTAGACAGAGCTGCCTTCTCTCCTCCTCTTTCCTCTTTTTTGCCTCCTCTCTTCAAGTCTCAGCCACTGTGTCTTTGCCCGCACAAGATTTTCCAGTTCGTCTCTCCCTTGTTTGAAAAATTTTTTTAATCTGGTTTAAGGCAGGAAATAGGAGAACAATAACCTGATTGCTCTAAACCCCACGTTTACAGGCGACTGGTCAGAAATCAGATCATATTTTCAACCCAAGCCTGGCATCTCTTCAGTGTGTTAGTGATATAATGTGACCCCACATCCTGAAAAGTTGTGTTTTTTCCTGGTGGGAGTATTTACACTGACATTCAGCTGCGGACACTGACTTTTCATTTTGTTTCAGTTTCAGACTTTGGATGTAATTACTACAGATAAAAGGGCAAGCCACTTTAAGTAATGTGTCCTTTTATCCCTCTGCACTGCTGTCAGGGATTCCCTTCACATTACAGCTCGGTAATGACATGGTAATAAAGAGGTAATAATTAAGCAATACTATGATAGACTGAAATGTATGTAACGGGGTAATAAGGGACCACAATCAAAGAGTAATAAAGGAAAAACACATTAAAGATGGCAACGAGTAATAGTATATTAATAGTATGGTAACAATATGGTAACCTGCTAACAATAAAAGGATTATATCAGTGCAATATCTGGATTATAAAAAGATAATATGGTGACATTAATGGGGTAATAAGCTGATAATAATGAGGTAATACAGGTTGATGTTTTCACAATAATATAGGCAGCTATATGTAATTACCACATTATACTGCTGAAACTCATCCTCCCTTATGTCCCAAACATCCCCCTTTGTTTCAAGGTAATTCTGTACAAATTATATGTTTAATGCTGCGACTTGTTACCTGGAAACACCTGTGGTAGTTTCTGTGTAATAAGCCAAAATCAAAATGCTAAACTTTACCAAGCTATTTAGAGGACGTTGCTATCTTTAAATGTGTTTCCCCATTATTACCCTTTGTTTTTGGCCCCTTATTACCCTGTTACATACATTTCAGTCTAATATTATCCAGATATACCCATTGTTAATACCAAGGGCGGGGGGGGGGGGGTCCAAGTGAAGTCAGGAGTCATTGGTGTTAAAGTCCAAGTCGAGCTGCAAGTCATCTTTGATTTTGTCAAGTCGAGTCTGAAGTCGTCGAATTTGTGACTCGGGTCCACACCTCTGGCTATTACCTGGTTATTACTTTGGTGCCATTACTTATTACCTCTTTATTGTCACGCTATTACCATGTTATTACCGAGCTGTAATGTAAAGTGCTACAATTCCCTCGCCCCATCTGAAAATCCATGTTTAAAACATTTCCATAAAATATTGTGTTTCTCTATGCAGCATAAAACTAGTTTCTTTAATCCCCCACCCCCGTCAAATTGAGGTTTTGCTTTCAGAACCAGATGAGCGTCAGTTTCTCATGAACCCCCTCAGCGAGTGCAGCTCAAACTGACGAGCTGCCAGAGAAAACATCAACACAACAAGCCGGGTCAGGATCTGCTGCTCGCTCACCCTCACTCTGCCCCTCTCTCTCTCTCTCTCTCTCTCACTCTGCCCCTCTCTCTCTCTCTCTTCTCTCCCACCATGTACTTTTTGAGTGCTGCTCCAGATCAAGGTTGCCTGAGTTTATACTTCTGTCAAGTCCAACTTGTAATCTTGCAGTGTGTGTGTGTGTGTGTGTGTGTGTGTGTGTGTGTGTGTGTGTGTCCTAGCAGGGTTGGCTACATGGGTCATTAGATGGATTTAGTAGGAGGTCACTGGTTCAGTTGTGGTTGAATTAAATGCTAACACTTGTCACTGAGGAGCATGTGTGTGTGTGTGTGTGAGTGGCCCTTGTTCAGTGAAGTGTAAATCTGCTCCACATTCACTCACTATAGTCTCATTGTAAGCGGTTCAGACGTCTCGACAATGGTTTCATTAGCGTCGAGGATGCCGACACGTTATAAATGAATGCGACCATTATGAGATTAAGAGTTTGTCTTTGTGGTCTAATGAAGCGTGCGGTGCAGATGTTTAGTATCGTTGTGTTCTCAGTTTTTATTGTCACTGTGACACACACACACACACACACCCCCCAACAGTCAGTGTGTGTGAGGCAGCCTTTGCACTTTAATGAGGTGTGTAACTACTTTTGAAGGGATGGATGACACGATGGGCGAAGTCTCATAAAACATGATCAAAATGCATTTTATTTGATCCTCTGTTTACACTTTAGACTGTACATAAAGATGGACGACGCGTACAAAATTGAAGCCAAAATATCCCAGAATACGGACGCTGCCATCTTGCACTGATGACGTAATTTGGAGCCAGAGTGATCGAGGCCCCGCCCATACACCCGCCCGAACCAATCACGAGCAAGTTAAAATTAAAACCAAACTTATCAGAAAAACCAAACATCAGCGTGATAGGAACTACCTAAAATGACAGAAACCATCTTTGGGAACATTTGATTTTTCAGTTTGGCCCACGTCCCATCCACTAACATGGAGGAGGCGGGGTTTATGATCTATACTGCAGCCAGCCACCAGGGGGCGATCCAGATGTTTTAGCTTCACTTTTGGGGAGCTGTCATGTCGTCCATCTTTGTATATGGTCTATGATACTGTACAGTACCATTTGGTTGTTATTCGCGTAATATTTTTATCACTGTTATTTCCATCGTATACCATTTTTGTGCTTTGACAACACGTAAAAACAGAGGTCTCTGTGAAAACGACCTGTGTACATGCAGTGTTTTAAAAATCAGTGTTTGAAAGAAAGATTTGCCAGGTGTGAAGGCCTCTTTGTGGTATAATTAAAGGTTTTTGCATCAATAAATCACTACCCCATTACATTCAGACACATTAGCATAATCAGTGTTAACAAACAGGACCACTGCAGAAGAAGGCGGCCTCTTTGCTGTATTTTCCAATGTGACCAGGTTCAAACTGAAGGGCAGTCCGCTGAATCGCTCTACAACACAAAACAGAAAGCAGGCGCTCCCCTTCCAGAGAAAACAGAGACTTTTCAGAGATAAAAGGTCGACGGGAAAATCAAATGAAAATCTTACATGTTTATTCTGCTCAGCAAGTGAGACTTTCAACAAGAACAGAAAGACTATAGGTGTGGTGCAGGAACAGAAGCATTAATGCCTTTATTGTGACCATCTAAACTAACCACGAGAGTACAGCTGGTAGTTCAACACCAGTCTGGTGATCACATAGAAATATTAATTAGCTAACAATCTCACAACAATAATTTGAATTCAGCAGGAAAAAGAGCTTGCTACTTAAATAGCTGCAGGCTACATTAAGGTGGTTAGCTGAGTGGTGGGTCATATTCTCCATTCATTCCCAGGAATCAGTTAAATAATGAATGTTTACGTATTTCCTCCTGGAGAACAACTGTTGTTGGGCAGACCTGGATTTTACTTGTGATGCAGAATTTCCCACAAAAAATGAAACACACGTTCATAGTGGCCACTGATATTGAGATATAAGTCACCCACATATACCACCATTTATTAAGAAATATGGTGAATGAGGAGAGAAAACAATGTCAGTTTAACAATGAGAATCACAGAAACATAATGTAATGGTAACAGTATAATCAACTGTGTACTGTGCCTCTCAATGGGTCCATACTTTGTCTTTTTAAAGGTGTTAACATACTATTCAAAAAAATTCAAACCAACAAAAACAAAACAAAGCAAAAAGAGAGACAAACTCAAACAAAATGGACTTCACTTATATAGCGCTTTTCAACCTTAACGGTTCCCAAAGCGCTTTACAGATTGGTCTCATTCATACACTGATGGTGATGGAGCTGCCATACAAAAGGTGCTGTCCTTAGGGTTTAGGCAACATGTAGACAGGAGGAGCCGGGGATCGAACCACCAACCCTGGCATTATTGGACGACCCGCTCTACCTCCTGAGCCACAAAAAAGAAAACAAAAACAAGTGGGGGGGTTGGGATCCGTCAGTCCGGGGATAGAGATTAGTGAATAGTTAAATAGTTAAAACAGTGAATATTTAATCTGTAGCTTTAGAAAGGACATGACATCACTGACACCACTCTGAGATTTCTGCCTCTCCATCTTTACAGTGACGGCTAACTGTGCTAACTGTGACGTTAGTTTCACTGGGATTTCTTCAACCAAAGAAATAGTAAAGTATTAAAGAAATGGGGAGTTTTTTGGTGACCCTTTAATCTGAGTGTAATGGCTGTAAAGGTCCAGTGTTACTGTAAGAGGATGAATTATATATCTACAAATTAAAATTCTACATCTTCTCACTGGTCTGTGTTTATGTAAAGTCCAACGCTACAATCTGAATATGAATTGGCTGCGTGTGTGTTTGTATTGAACATATATGTGCATTTCTTCATGTTTTTGCATTATGTTGATTGTGTGTGTGAGGATGTAAATCTGTATTTCGTGCCTGCTGTGTGTTTGTGTCAGTGCATGCACCTGCATTCTTTGCGCGCGCGCGTGTGTGTGTGTGCAGTCAGTGAAACAGCTGTTGGATGAATCATCATTTCTTGAAGAGGTGTGCTGCATGCACTAATCTAAGGTGGTTACTGTGTGTGTGTGTGTGTGTGTGTGTGTGTGTGTGTGTGTGCGCGCGTGCAGACGTACAGCCTCAGTGATTTATAGCAACAAGCTCATCATGTCAACAAAGCAGCTCTATTCCCTGATGCCTTCCACTCAATTTATTATCCTTAAACACACACACACACACACACACACACCTATGCTGCTTCCAATTAGTCACTTGACATCATCCAACAACCACTTTACACATGCAAGCACACACACACACACACACACACACACAGAGCTGATCTTGCCCCATGCTTTGTGACCTCCAGGTCCACGAACCCTCTGGAGAAATGATGAACTGATAGAAAAATCCATTCCTGCTGCTTCACATGAGACTTTCTGAAACGTTTTCTACGAGACAGGATCGTTTTAAGTGCTCTGGCAGAAGAAAGCATCATAAAGCTGCTAACAAATATCATTAAGTGTCAATTGAGGGAAGTAATCCAGAAGAACAGATGTGATGGAAGTACTGTACTGAGACTGATTAACTGCAGCACGGTGACGCGTTTAATTCCTTCCAGAAACATTTCTGGAGGCGATCGAGCAGGTTTGGCCGAAAGGACGATCTGTGAATCTGCGCACAGCTCCTGTCTTATCTCCTGAGAAGCTGCTGAGGCTGGTTAGAGGTTTGTCACCTGTGATTATGAAGAAGCAGATCGCTAAACTGGAAGAATGACAAAAAGAAAGATATGATATGAATTGATGCTTATGTGTTTATGTGCTCGACACATTCTGCAGATTATTTTGTAAAACTTTCCGTCAATCTGCTTCACCTACATGCGAAAACTCTGAGAACATGTTTGTGTTGGTTGTTCTCTGCTGCGAGCTGTTATATGTAGGTTATATATCGAGAACCTGCTCCAAATATATAAGAGCTGAGAATTCATTAGGAAACACACTTTTCAATTGATCTATGGTTATATTCACCATTGAAAAATGACGCTCAAAGAGACAGACTGATAAAACCTTCCTGGGAACGTCTCAGCAGACCTTTAGTGTTGTGATACCTCTTCTTCCACAGTATCATTGTCCTCTCAGGAAACTGCAGCTGCTGACCCAAATAGGTCAAAAATCACTCAGTGTCCGAAGATTTTGGCACTTTAGCTTTGCTTTAAGTGCAATAGTTAAAACAGTTGTTTGAGTCCCAGAACAAATATTATCAATAGTCAAACAACACTCAGTGCCTGTTGTTCACTTCTGGAGAAGTCATCAGGAGAAGCTCAGGGCTGACGTACAGCGTTGGTGTCATCATTTCCTCAAATTCTCTTTTATAATGAATGTCCTTTTTTCATGTAGTGACAAAAACACACCAGTGGGAGATTGAGGAATATAGAATTTCTAATTTATGAATGATCAAACATAAAGAGGAGGAGATACAAGTTAAAGTTTGAATGGTAACTAATGTTGTTCAAGGAACAGTTTGACACTTTGGGAAAAAGCACACTCATTTGCTTTCATGCAGAGAGTTAGATGAGAAGATCGATACCACTCTCATATAATCTGTTAAATTAAAGCTACAGCCAGCAGCAGGCTAGCTGTTTCCCCCCGTTTCCAGTCTTTATGCTAAGCTAAGCTAACCGGCTCCTGGCTGTAGTTTCATATTTAGCGTACAGACAAAAGTGGTATAGATCTTCTAACTCTCAGCAAGAAAGCAAACAAGTGTATCTCCCAAAATGTCAAACTGTTCCTTGAAGATGTGTTACCACCCAACACCAGCAGAGGGAAGGTCAGCAAATCTCTGACTTCCTTCTAAAACGTCCTTCGTATGATTCAAAATGATGATCTGATGATGATATCCAGTTGTAAAGTGACAGATCTGGTTGACTCAGGCTCTATGTGCTAACCGTTAGTTTATACTAATCTGTCATGAGTGTTTAAAAGGATGAATCTCAGCAGTATTAAAAAAAACTGATGAACACCATCTGTATTTGCAGGTGAAGATCTCACTCAAGTGTTCTGGCGCCAAAATGTGTTTTACATTAACGAGAAAATAATACATTCAAGAGTTGGAGTGATTTCTTTCTCAAATGGTAGACATCAGATTTTTGGAAGGAAACATTTCCATTGTTTCATGACTGCTGCAGTGAAAAATATTTTTTTGTTTTTTAAGTGGGAGTGAAGACAGACACTGTCTTTTTATTTATTAGAATACATAAAGGGACTTTTGTATCAGGCCTCTCAGGAGCTTGAAGACAGCCACCCCACTCCCTTACTGGTTCAATCAGCTCAACTGGTCTATCAACTGGTCTTGGTCAGGCCGTACTGTGCATGTATAAACACATCTTCAGGCCCAGGTCTTTCTTTCTTTCTTTCTTTCTTTCTTTCTTTCTTTCTTTCTTTCTTTCTTTCTTTCTTTCAGCAAACTATGATGTGACACATTCATACACCCAGGTTAATTACAGTCAAAAGCATTTAATTCAACATTTATTGTGAACGAACAGAGATTTGTTCTTTGGTGCAACAAATTCTCAGTAGCTTGAAGAGTGATTAAAGGAAGCATGTGTTTATCCGGTCTTACAACATCTTGTCAAATAAGCAAATATGGAAGAACCTCCTTTTTGGGCAACGCTCTTGTAACCTGGTATCATTGAGCTCTCAGATCTTTGATTTGGGGCCCAGTTTAAGATTCATTTTTATTGAACACACAACAAGAAACACATGAAACAGAGATTCGTTTTTTATTGGAACAGTGCGGTGGAGAGTAAGGTTTACACGTCGGGATCCAAAATGTATATTTCTTTCTACAAGAAGTTGTGATGTTTTCATTTTCAGGCAAAATAACGTAACTCCAACCTAAAATCATTCAGTTGCCGAAAACCCCAACTGTTATGCTTTCAAATTAAGAGCCAGTGGAAACGACGTGAAAGTCATTTTAATGTGACGTATATTAGATTTAGGCTTTCCTGGGCAGTCAGTCAGACACTTGGCACATTGTGGATTTTTAACTGTTCACAGCCACCGAGAGGTCCCGTCTGCTCTCTAACATATATCCTGTCTCAATTCACTGCGCTGCCCAATAAAGCAAGAACGCAGTAAAAGTCGTAAAAGAAAGCTCTCTGTTTATGATCCCCAGCCTCAGTTTCTCATTTTTGCTCACAACAGGGGGAAGGCTGTTGTCCCTGTCAGACAGATAACTACTGTTGACCTCGATTAGCCGGCAGTTTGAAACAGTTGAAAATGATTACTGGGTCAGCGGTGACGATGCTGAGGTGTCCAATTAAAGAGTCATTCACTTAAAAAGGTAATTAACTCTTCTGTAAGTGAGTGAGTGTTGTTGTCCCACAGTAAACTCTGACAGAAATCTCTTTACATGAAGCTTTTACCAAAGTTTCATGTTTGACAGTGGTGGAATGTAAATAAGTACATATACTCAAGTGCTGTAGTACAGTTTTGAGGTACTTGTACTTTACCTGAGTATGCTACTTTATACTGTTTTAATTATACACTCATCTGACAGCTATACAGTAGTTACTAGTTACTTTACAGCTTATACAATCCCATAAAATGCAGTGCATTGTTCAGATTAAACCAGTGTTTCTCAACGTTTATGAGTGACAGCTCTGTGCCCCTGATGAAGTTAGCTTTACTTCTAACTTAACACAACAAAACAACAAAACGTCTACAGCACAGACAACATATATGATCAATACTTACACTTTATTAATCTTGTAGGAATCCAGTAAAGTTAGCTAGTGGGTAGTGAATGCACAGTGCCGCTGTTTAGGTTCTCTGTGTCCGCCAAAACCGAAACTTGAGCTTGCTGCACTGATAAACATCTGGGGCACTGAGCTGTCACTCAAAAACCCATTAGCCAAAACCCCAACCATTTGTTTTATTCTCTCTCAAATTCTTATTATTATTCTTTGATATTTAAGAAGTTTTGATTGTATTGACACAAATCTGATTCCATACTCACGACCCCTCAGATTAATCTGGTGAACCTTTAGAGGGGCCAGACCCCTCTGTTGGGAACCACTGGACTAAACACTCCACATCGAGCAGCTGCAACAGAAACATGCTGCTTAGACATCGATGCAATCCAATAATGTCATGTATTATAATACTGTATATCAGCCACAGTGACTGCAGAACGAGTACTTTTACTTTTGATACTTTACCTACATGTTGCTGATAATATATATGAAAAAATTTACTTAAGTGAAAGATGTGAGCACTTCTTCCACTGCTGATGTTTTCTGTCTCACTCCAGAGTTTAAACTCCAAAAGATATTGAACATATCTTTTCCCAGAGAGAGAAAATATTGGTTTAACACAACCATTACATGGACCTGACAGCTCATCCAGTAAATCACAGTCCCCGGGGGTCCGATCTAATAACATGGAGCTGAGCCGCATCACTCTGCCTCTTTGACCTCTTTAAATTTAACTATAGAATAAACTACAGGGCAGCAGTCATTTGGTTGCCAAAGTTTCAACAGCCACTTTTATTGTTTTAGCAGCCAAATATGTTTTGGGAATATAAATAAACCTGTTTTCTTGTCAAACTGCTGTAATAAAAAGTCTTAGATATTTGTGCACAAAGTAGGACAAATGACCAGAGCTCCGAACCTTCATTTATTATTAAAACACTTTACCACAAATTAACTACAAATTGTGTGAACTTCATATTACTTTACAGACACCTGTCTGTTTAAAGTGAAGTTGTTGTTGTAATGCAGTTTTGAACAGGGACAGGTTTGAAAAGATCCAAGATCTGAGATTAGAGAGTCTGAGAGAACCTGGACAACAAATAACAAGCAAAGTTTGGTCCTTTCTTGTATTAAAACACAATTTGAGAAGAGGCTGTTTGTATTGATCCGTGTCAGAGGAATAAGAAGGAAAGATCAGAAGATTAAGCTCAGAGTCAGTATAATCAACAAGCAGAAAAAAATGTGTATTTATCTGTCGTGGTATGAAAACATCCTGTTCTTCACTCACTCACACACACTCACTCACACACACACACACACACACACACACGGATTACAGGACCTCACACTTCGGTCCACGCTTTAAGGTTAGAGTCTGGAGAGTTCATCCAGGCTCCACAGTGATCTACAGGCCCCGCGAGGCCTATCTGACACGACACACTGATGCTTCAGCACTCCACCGCCTTCAACACAGGCAACCACCCGGGGGGTCAAAGGTCAAACCCATGTTCTGATCCCTGACAGGGCAGCAGGGTGTGTTCAAAACACAAACCAGATACGATTACCTTTTAAGACATATCACTGTTTGCCTATCAATTAACTTCGTGGAACTATATAAAATAAATTACCAGCTAATTATCAACTGCTTATTCGGAAATAAAGGATATAATTAGACAATTATTTGGTTGTAATTTCAAAGAAGTTACTTGCTAATTATCACTTACTTACCAGGAAACAGTGGACCTGGGAATAAAGCGTTAATAACCTATCGCGGCTTCCAGTTAACTTCGTATTACTTTCCTGTATTAGAGAAATTACCAGCTATTAATTACCTGTTTATTGGGAAATAGTGGAATGTAATTATTAAATAATGCTGGAGTAATTTTCAAGACATTTTGAAGTAAATGTTAGGGTAATTTGCGGGTTATTTCAAATACGTTACTTGCTGATTATCACCTACTATCATGAAATTTGTGTTCTGTGGACAACAGTGCGGTGCCTTTGTGGTATGTATATGCATGTATGTGTTTTATCATTTCCCAGCATGTGGCCCGGTCCCCTGTATGAACCTGTTTACTACTGATAGAAGATAATGTCCTCCTCTGTGTCAGCCAGACATACAACATAAAACACAACACTCCTAAACTGATCTGGGGTCTGTTTACTCAATTCTACAGCCCAGTAACCCAAGGAATAACATCCACATTAGACGACTGCACACCTCACAACTGACATCCAATGCCAACATTTAGTGCCAGTGCAGAAGGTAGTGTGTCCTTTCTGAGGCGAGGGTGTGGCGCCTGGTGGAGTTCACAGATTTTTCCCTAACTTTAACCCCACCGAGTTAAAAACATTTATTACATTACATTGGATGTAAAAAGAAATGTCATTGAATGCAATCCAGGGTTTCTGGTGGAAATGAATAGGCATAAGTTTGCAGAGCAAAAACCCAGAAACGTTTTTTTGTTTTTTAACATTAGTACAAGTCCCGGGTTTTTTTTAGAGATTTCAGTCTTTACTGAGCAAATGTATCCAGATAACTCAGTAAAGCTGCTTCTTGGCCAACTGAACACTTGGCTTCTGCACAAAACTTATTTGGATGAACGTCAGCACCCCAGACTGACATTTAATACAAGTGTGTTTTAGAGATTCCCTGAGGATCAGTTTTGGTGCAGATCCGGTTGTATTTTAATGGATCGTTACGGATCGCCGTTCAAAATCCTAACTTTTCTTTACTGTGTTATTTCTACCACTCTCCTTTACTTTTTTGGGACAATAACTGGTTTATTATAATTATTCCAATTGTGTAATCAAAAGAAAGTATTAATTAGTATTAATCCATCAAAGCAGGACTGAGTTCGTTGGGTTTCGTTACAGTCTGTATATTTCAGTGCTTGCAGTCTTTCTGTACAGCCGGGCTGCATATGTGAGTAAAGATTTAGAGTGTGAAAAATGATTTGGCCCTACCTGCGAGTGGGAGTTCAGACAGTGGGGTTCGCTAAACTCTGATGCTAATTGTAGAATATACCAGCTGTCGCTAATTAACGTTAATTCTAAGTTGAGTAACTTGCTCACAGAACAAAATGAAACGTGTCTGTTTTCTAGTTCGTGTGCTCTCTGCAGGCCGGTGTCTGCACTCAGCCAAAGATCATTTGTGAGGGAAGAGTGTCCACTCCACACTGAAAGTTTTTGTAGTTCCAACAACTGCGACAGAGTGATGCGTCTTCTCTCCAGCGGATCGTGTCACGTCAGTTTCAGGAAACAAACTTCACCATCACACATCCACCAGGAGTTTCAACATTATGGCTCTGGATCACTGTTGCACTGTTTGTTTGAGTGCCAGGTACGAGAAGTCAGGCATGTTTCAGCGCAGCAGAGTCCTGGTCATTACCATGGTTTCCCCAAAGCGTCTGGTTTCTGCTCCACCTGCTGAGGAGAAAGGAAGCTGGAGAACAGCTCAGGACAACAAATCACAGTTGATCTGTCTCAAGTTAGACAAATATCAATTGTTGTGTTTTAGGGCAGATTTTCACTTTCACCGGCTGCGCTGTCACTAAGTTGGGACAGCTCAGCGCCCCCCCGCAAGTGTCATTTGTTTGAGTAAAATGCTCATGGCCTCGAGAGGCAGACCAAGAATTTCCATTTCACACTTGGGTGAAATTCCAGATTGGCTGAGCTCACCCCACAGGGCCCTTTCAGTGGCCTACATTATGCCAAGAAACGTCAGTCATGTGAAAGGAAAAACACCGGCAGGAAGCTTTGCACATCAACAGTATGTAGCTTCACATTTATGTTTTAGGCATTCGGCCGATCAGAGTGAGTTATGCAAAGTGAAAACGCAAGAATAAATCATCATATTCCTCTTCCAAGTGGCCTGATGACAAGAAGCACAAGTTGCAAAATGCTGCAGTAATATACAATGTTTCTGATGTTTTTATCTTCAGTGCCTTACAGTCTTATGAGGACATACATTTTTAACTCCGGCCCCCCTGCAGTCTTGGCAGTAGTTCAGGTTTTGAGCCTGATTTTCCAAACGTTAGCCTGCTGAACCACAGGGAGCCTTGTCTCAGTGCAGCGCTGCATGCTGGGCCACATATACGCGTTCTCCTCATTTTCAGGTATCAGGTTTCTGCTGCATTAGGGCGGCCGGTTACACTGACGCAGAGCAATATCTTGGCTGTTGGGCAGAAATGCAGAAATAAACGCAACATTATACAGACACGGGTTAAAGGAAGTTGGGGGGGGGTTGTTTTGTTAGTTTAGGTCTGAATATAAAGTACAGAATTCCCCAAAGGGCGGCAGTTTGCGAGCTTCGACTGCCGTCAGTGACAGTTGTGTTTATCCCGCCTGTGAGCTGAACTCCAGACTGACCACAAAAGCACCTCAGGCAAAGACTTTGTCTCTTCAACAGTTTAAAGATGTCTTGCTTTTTTTGACTGGTTGTATTATGTTAAAAAAAAAAAGTTGTGGCCAAAATGTCTGGTAACGGCACTAATATTTGGACAGAAATCCTCCATTTTTGTATTTTCACCGGCACAACATGAGTAATGTTTGGACTCTTGTAATCGCTGATTCCAACAAAGTGCAGGCTGCAACATCAGATGTGAAAAATAAGTCCTTACCTGAGGCAAGAAACCAAAAATATTATATAGTTGCATTTTTCCCAATGTGTACGTGTAGGCAAGCAGCTGCCATGCAAGCTATTGTTTGCAAACTTGCATGCAGACTTTGTGTACCTGAGGAATTCAAAAGTACATCCACTAGGTGGCAGATAAGGTGATATCTTAGAATTTGCACATTTTAAACATAACAGTAACATCCGAGGATTTTATCCATTATCTATTATCTTTATATGCTTATTCTAAGACGGTCGTGGGGGGCTGGAGCCGATCCCAGCTGACATTGAGAGGCGAGAGGCGGGGTACACCCTGGACTGGTCGCCAGGGCTGACACACATACGGGCAATTTAGAGTGGTCAATTAACCTAATTTGCATGTCTTTGGATTGTGGGAGGAGATCCACACATAAAGGCCGGTGACAGTGGTGGACAGAGGTGACGGTGCTAACCACTGCACCACTGTGCCGCCCATATCTGCTCGTCATGATGTAACTAAACAGAAACTGTAGTCCTGTATTAAAATCTTAGCCATTAAACAGACCTTTCATTTGTTGATTTCAAGAAGATAACATCACAGTATGACTGGTGATGGTCTGGCATCTTTGTTGTAGTTCCAACATGAGTTCATCTCTTCCCTTTCATAGAGGGTTACAATGTACGCAGAGATACAGATGTCATCTTTGAGGAACTGGTTAAACTGTGGGACGAGTCACTGCTGTGTTAAAACAGTCAGTGATACAAAACTTTTGTTGGTAGGAACTTAATGACTCACCACACTGCCGCTGTCGTTAGCTCATTTCCTGTAAAGAAATTCAAATGAGCAAGTGTAAATCAGGTTTGTGGGTCCTGATGAGAGCAGTGGACACCAGCTGACACTGTAATCAAACGACCTAACAGCCAATTAGTTTTGAAGCTCAAGCTTTAATTGGCTGAAAGGAGAGATCAAGTCTTCACCTGCTGTGCAGAGACGGAGCTCCAGATCGCTGCGCTAACAGACTGAATGCATCAACATCAAGAGTGGGAGAAGACTAAGACAGTGTGTGTGTGTGTGTGTGTGTGTGTGTGTGTGTGTGTGTGTGTGAGAGTGTGTTGAAGTTGTTCTTTGCTAGATTGAACCCAATGGCCTCACTCCCTACAGGGCCTCTTGGTATCAAATACAACACACACTCAGACACACCAACAGGTTCCCACTGTGATCTTTATTCTTATTTTCTTGTACGTGGTTGGTGTGTGTGTGTGTGTGTGTGTGTGAGTGAGACTTTGTCATTTGCAGTTCCTTGCTGTGTTGAATCTTTTGCCTTTCTGACACTTTAAATGCAGTTTAGAAAAGCTGATTTTTTTATGTGGTATTCTTTATTTTTAGGCACTCATCACTGTGATGTTCAGTTTTTGTCGGTGGCATTTGATCTATTTCTGTCCACACCAACAAACCAGTTCCTCTGTTTATTCCAAACAAACCAGAGATGTAAATGTATGTTGGTACACAATATGTGACAACAGGAAGCGTTGAATGTATGTATATATGTATTAAGGACCAACAGGAACCAGGTTGGGACATGCGGGACATCTTGGGATGTGTGCATCAGACGGGGTAACATGTTGCTGCAGAGCTGCTAAGCTAAAAATGAGTTTAGTTAACAGTTTGTCTGACATGCTTATATTCTTCTTGCAAACACGACAAACTGCACAACTTCCTGTGGTTTGGGGGACTTTTCCTTAGTGTAGGCTACCTTACACCACATTAAAGAAACTGTAAAGGTAAATACTTTCTTGAATTAGTTTTCAGTCTCCATATTAAATCACCATATTCTGATGACTGCAAGCAAATACACATTTCTATGATATGTCAATGAAAGAGTAAAAGCAGCTATAATTTATATTTTTATAATAACAATGTGAAAACAACATGGAAGGTGTCTCTGTAGTGATGAAGCTGCAGCTCCCCTCGGCTTTACGGAGCTTTATAGTGAGTCCGAAACAACTTTACTGTTCTGGTTCACTCTCAGCGCTCTCATAGCGTCGTTTTCAGAGTAAAAGAAGTAAAAAGCCACAGTCCACTACCTGCCCAGCAGCAGACAGCAGACAGACACAGTTAGAGACCAGCTGGTGAACATAGTGGAGCGTTTAGCAGCTAAAGAGCCAGGTGTTTCCTTCAGGAGGTGGTAGAGACCAAAAACAGAACTAACAGAGAGGAAATACTGGACTTACACTCATCAGGTGACACAAATTGAATGATCATGTTGCTGTATGTAGAAATAAGCAACTGTTTGCTAACAAGTTGAACATATCAGCTTCTAAGGTGACGATGTGTCAGTGTTGTGTTCAAACTTGTTTCCGCTGCCTCCAAGTGGACAAAAAAATTAGTTATTGCAGGTTTAGAGAGTAGTAGTTTTCCTGCCACACGACCAGTCTGGTTACTAATCTTCTAAATGAATGATCGCTTCAGACTTTTACAAACCCGAAACAGACTTCAGATAAGTGTGCCAACTGAAAAGACATTAACCTGCTTACACATTACAAAAAAGATGCCACGTTTATACAGAACTTACTGTACT
Organism: Macquaria australasica; assembly: GCA_005408345.1. NCBI lineage: Eukaryota > Metazoa > Chordata > Actinopteri > Centrarchiformes > Percichthyidae > Macquaria > Macquaria australasica. The sequence continues at coordinate 246,602 of SEMN01000177.1, read as the reverse complement.
AAACAGTGTGTTTTACTTCCCCTGTGTAGTTAAACAGCTGAGGCTCAAGAGGGCATTAAAGTAAGAGACTTGTCAAACTGTGTAATAACAGACCAAACAGAAGCACAAATCAGAGATGCCAGATTCACCTTGTTGTTTCAGGCAGGACAAATCTCAGTGCAACCATAAAGAGAAGGAGCTGACCACACAAAGTGCAACAGTGTCTTGTTGTATCGACAGGTACAGTAGAAGAAGAAAGTCTTGATTAGAATTTAATTTAAATTAAATTAACATGTTAAGTAAAATTTAAACTTTATTGATGTAGCACACTAGTTTAACTGGAGATCTAATGCCTATAAGTAACTTTCAAGCAGTAGTTTAAAGTTGTGTGAATCCTGAACTACAGTAACAGCTGGCACCATAATGACTTGCAAAGTGCATCCTTCCTTATCTTCTGCTGAATCCATCAGACTCTGTGTCCACGGGGACAGCTTGGATTTTTAACCTGGAGGTTTATAGCCCAAGCAGACGCTTTCAGGAAGCGCTAGTTGTGTCCATTAAGTGACTACTGAAAACCCTTTAGAGTCATCAAGCTGCCGTAAAAGGTTAAAAAAAAACTTCCAGTGATTCAAAAATATGCTTAGCTGTCCAGTGTGTAGATACAAACATGCAAGGGAAGCGAGGAGCCTCTCTTATCCAAATGTCAAGCACCCAAGATCTTCAGAGGGCGTAACTTTGTGTTGAAAAACAATTTTTTAGATAGTCTTCAACATATGACAATTCAGGCGATGTAATGGGGGGGGGGGATCAGTATGAGGTCAGAGTAGATAATAAATTACGGCAGGTTGGGAAAAAGAATTGCATAACGCTGCATCCAACGGGCAGCGTTATGCAGAGTCGATAATACAAAAATACTCAGAAAAGTAAGTCATGACAGACAATGCACATTTGTTTCTTCTATATTTACATTGCATTATTGTACAAATAAACCTTTCTCAAAGTGTTCTCATTTGTTAGTTAACATTTCTTGGTACAAGCCATTTTTTAGAAAATAAAAGTGTTGTTTTGAACAAATCAAGCTTGATAGGGACAAAATCGGCCATTTAAAAAAATGTTGGGGAGCGTCCTCAGTGTAAATAACACCTCTGCAGTCAGCAAAGGCAAAGAAGTTCAAACAGGGAACAGGCAGACGAGCAAAAACCCAAAACAGGCTGAGATCACGAGCAGGTAAAACAAGGACTTGAAGACACTCGTGAGTGAGTGTGAGGTCCAGAGGTCAGGTGTATATATAGAGAGTGGCTGATTGGTGGGAATGAGGGACAGGTGTTCAGGCAGGTGCTGATCGATGACTCATGAACGGCAAGAAAATCTGAGAACTGCTACCAAAATGATTAAGTTTGAAGTTTGAGTTAGCTAAACACTAAGGCTACTCTGCTTGCATTTATTCTTGCATGGTATATTTTTTTGATTTATTTTGAACTACATAAGAGTTTGACTTATGGAAAACAGACTTCTGAGCATAACTGAAAATATCGGCCTGTTTTCATCCTCCGTTTACAACAATTACTAATAAAATCAAACTTTAATTGGCACCCTCAAACATGAATAACTTGCATTAAAACAAGAACAAAGATTTGGAAGTAATTGTAAGTTCCAGTTCTTTTTAAATGTTCCCATTTGGATTTCATATTGTGGCTTTAATTCAGTACTGTAAGTAGTTTCAGTCATGTCATTAAAATGCCGTCGTATATCTCAGCTTTAAATTCTAACAAGCTTCCTCACAGTAGTTGAGAGAAATCCCAGTCTGCTGTGACAGTCGTGTTGGAATATCCACGCTCTCTCTGCACGTGCTTGCTCACTTTGGAGTTTTGTATTCTGATATAACTGTTGCTTTACAAAAAAAAAAAAAGAATCGTGCCAACTGCTTGATTCAGGTCCGTCTTTGTCAGAAGTGTGCTGTTGTTGATGGAGTGTTGGATTTGGTTCTTTCTGATAACTTACTGTAGCGTATCTACACATAACAACCTAACCGATCATTGCATTCAGCTCTGATTGATGCGATTCAGAGAGAGCAGCCATTTTCACATGATTCATGTGAAGCGTCAAGTCATAAATCTCAATCCAAAACCTCAGTTCCTCTGACATTTAGCACGTTGAGGAAGATCACTAGATACTGCGGGTCTTCAGTTCTACTATTTTAATCCGTAATATCACGCACCAGCCGCTAAAATGAAAGCTTTTCAAGAGGACAGAGTTCTGTAGCTCATCAAGTCTGAACACATTCACTTCCTGTGAGCAACTCTCAAAGTAAACTACTAGATTTATTTAAGTAAAGTGTGTGTATCCTTGAGGTAAATCGTCCTGTTGCAGCCTAGTGGTACTTGAAGCAGGTTATGACATATACTCAGGAGGATTTGTCAGTTCCTGGTGGAGGTGGTTTTCTATCCAGCTTCCCTCTGAATCTCCAAACTAACAGCTCCTTCAGGTTCCATATAAAACTGTTACAGCTTATACTATGATAGAATAAGAAATAAACATCAGTAAGATCAGAGGTCTATACTCTACTCACACACAACCATTTTAAACTTATTTATTTCATTAAATAAATATTTCTCACAATACAGTGGTCCTGCTGGTTATTCTAAAGCAGAAGATGTAATTGACTACATAGATTCTTCCATATAAGTCAGATAAACACACATACATACAGGAAGTGAAAGGTGGAGGATAGTGACTCTAAAAAGAAATGCAATATTACAAAAAATGATGCATCTGTCATGTAGTGTGTCTGTGTCTGTTTGAAAGAGATGGATTCGTACATTTATACTGTGTGTGTGTGTGTGTGTGTGTGTACAGCATGTTTAGGGCTCAGTTTAAAGTCGTGTTGACAGCAGGCCTAATTGAAGGGAAGACCGTGGAGAGTTGGTATGATTACAAACCCAGAACTTCTCTCCTCCTCTTCCTCTCCATTTCCTCCTCCTCAGGTCCCTCACATCACAGAGAACCGAAAAAAAAGAAAACAAGAAGCAGACTGAGAGAGATATATTGGGAGAGAGGAAGACATCAGACTCAGTGATGTCTCTTTATCTGCCTTAGTTTTTTCGCTACAGAGAGAGAAACACACAGAGGCCAATGAGAGATGGATGAAGAGAGAAAGGGAAATAGGGATTCCCTCTTTCTTTCCTCTCAGCTGTGAAAATAAAAAGCCGTAGAGACACTGGGACTGAGAGAGAAATGGATCGTGAATGATTGTCCTTTAGACGGGGACAAATAGAAAAACATGTAGAGAGACACACGACGTCCATATTAGATTTCAATCAGACTCAGTTGGGGGAGAGTGGATGTAGCAGGGTGGATGTGAACAGATTCAAACTGAGGGTGGGACTGACTCACAGCAGCTTTACAGTCGATCTATAAGATTGTCATCCTGATTGTCCATACTTTACTATGTTGGTCTGTTCTGTCCACACAAGAGGGACAGAGGGATCCCTCCATTTTTTTTTCCACATTAAAGGGTTTGTGTTTTGGGGAGTTAAAGGTGTCGTATGCTGTACAGATTGTAAAGCCCCTTGAGGCAGATTTGTGATACAGAGTGCTGCAGGAGTTTTTCACTTCCTGTTCCCTCGTCTGGAAGTCAGTGGGTTTCTTGAATGGGTTTTTGGTTCAATGCCTGAAATAAGGTCTGTGGTCAACACAAGCTTAAGAGATTTTCATGTTTTGTTCTGTGACATAAAATACATCAGTAAATACCCCACACGTGAATTTTGAAGCTTTTCCGTGTCTTAAAAAAGTCGGTTGCTAACAAGAGTCTAAATGAGACTACAGAGGCTGTCGGGGACATTAAACGTCATCACGCCGAACACAGAAACTCATCTACTCACTCGTCCTCCTTTACAGCCTCGTTGGGTTTATACTGCAAACTGTTCTAACTCAAACTTTCCCAAAGGCTTTTGTAGAAGAGGTCAGAGCTGGAAGCTCAGTGGTGGAGACGCTGAAGTCATGTGACCGTGGTGGAGCTGGTTTATAGTCTAACGTTAGCTTTTTACTTCTGACTTTCTCCTTGAAGAGGTCTTCACGGGTCCCTTCAGTTCTGTGGAACCGAGACCCGAGTCTAGTTTTACTGCCACGGGTCTCAGGTCTGTGTGTCAGTATGTCTAATAGTATTTTTGGTATTAGTTTCTCTGACTTTACATTAATTTGTAGGACATTTAATTTTTATATTGCTGCTCTTTTTGAGAGACGTGTTTCTGTTACGTAGTCTGATTGATATAAGTGGATCGGACAAAATAATAGAAACACATTAGTATAACACAATATAATGCAGCAGCACCCCAAACTGCAGCCTCCAAAGTGACCGAAAAGTTGAATGAACCCCTTCAAAACTGTTTCAACAAAAACGGAACATTATAACCTTCATGACGGGAGGATTTATTGCAGGACTGTTAGTTTTAGCTAGGTGGACCTTTTCATCCTTTTTGCAGCAGCAGAAACCAACCAGTATTATCTTTATTTCTCCATATTTCAGTGTGTCTAGTGAAGATGAAGTGACACCACCAGGATCTGAGTCCTGACGACTTCACAGCTTGGATGTTTCCAGCGGACGAAACACAAAAGTGAGTAACTAATTTCTGGCTGGTTGCCTGTGATCCTCAGTGGGCAGAGTCGGGGTCGGAGGACAGACTCCCACCAGTTTTATGTGATTTCCCAAAACTTCTGATGAGGCTCCTTGTCAGTTAATCCCTTTCTGTCTGGACGCTGCGGCTCCGATGGAAGTCTGGAAGTTTGGCCTGATAAACATAAACAGCCTGGATTTTAAGTGTAATCCACATCTGGATGCCAAAGTTATCATGGACATTGCTCACATAGCTCCACGCTCAGCTGTTTATTGATGAACATAATCAGATATGGATTATGTTCAGCTTGCCAGCACACACAGATGTGGACAGTCACTGTGAATGTGTGTGTGTGTGTGTGTGTGTGTGTGTGTGTGTGTGTGTGTGTGTGTGTGTGTGTGTGTGTGTGTGTATCTGAGTGTTGGAGTAGGCAGATGTTTTTCATCTTTTGTAGAAGAAGATGAATGTGTACGTGAACATCTAAGTGTTTGTGCAGGGTTGTGTATGTGTGTGTTGGAAAGTCCACGTTTGTATCTTTTGAGGACTTAAAGAAACCAGGCATGTGTCTGTGTGTGTGTGTGTGTCTGTGTGTTTGTGTGAGAAGAGTCCAGATGTTTGTATCTCCTCGGAAAAATAGAGATGTACACTGTGTGTGAAGAGTTTATGTCAACAGATTTAAGAGATTAAGTTACTTTAGAGTCTTTTAATCTTTGCTCTGGCTCGGCCTAAACACACAGGAACCCTGGATATCACTACATAACACAACACACAGCAGGGAGGAGTGTGTGTGTGTGTGTGTGTGTGTGTGTGTGTGTGTGTGTGTGTGTGTGTGTGTGTTTGAAGGTGAACGACAGGGGAGGGAGAGAGGAGCGAGGGAGCTCTGCAGAATGAGTTAAAACCGAGAGAAAAGACGGACACAAACAGAGCCAGAGGAAAAAGAGAAAAGCGACGCAGACAAAGAGAGTGATGGAGCCAGGAGGGTGGAAGAGATGCAGACAGGCAGAGATAAAGAAATCTGGGGAAATGGAAAACGGAGAGGAAAAAGGAGACGCGGCAGCTATGTGAAAAATGGCCAGCTGAAACATGAAGCCAGAGAAATGACAGCTGCAGAGGAGGACAACTCGTCTAACACACTCTCTCTCCCCTCTTCAACCTACATCTTTTTCTCTTATTTCTTCTCTCCCCCTTTTGCCATTCGCTTTATTCATACTGTCTGTTGTCTGTTTACATACATGCATTTTTACCCCATAAAATAATTAATAGGCATGTTTCAATGTCATGTTATTAATTCAAGTAACTCACTCTGTTTTCAGTGTTATTTTCCTTGCATATTTAGGTCAGTTGTAATTTATTACTGCTGCATTAAAGGCTGTATGAGAGTGCAGAATTTAAACGTTAACCAGTCATGAAAAAAGTTCTTTCACTCAACTTAAGTACAGTTTTACTTTTACCCAACTTCACAAGATGATAATATGTCTGTGTTGTGTCTCAAGTGGCCAAAACTTTTTCCCTTCTCAAACTGGTGCAGTGATGAAGAAGTGTACCCTAGGGTGTGTCAGTACACCGTGACATCACTGTTGGTTGGGTGTGGTTACAGGTGACAGGTGCAGCTGAAACACTGCTTTTCAGCCAGGCGTTAAGTTATTTTTTTAAATAGAAATTTCAATGTAAATGAATGCATTGAGTTAATATTGCAGTGTTGGTACTTTTACTTAAATTAAAGGACCTTAATACGTCTTCCACCACTTATGTTAACACATCAAACATTTAGCTACCAGTGTGATGTGTGAACCACATTTTATTTATATATCAGGGGATTCATTGCATTTGGTTCAATAGTGTTCAAAAGTATAAACATGTATGGATGCATAGAAAGAAAGAAAAAACTGAAGCCTAATGAACTTCCTGTTTTTTAGAATTTAAACTTCCTTTCACACAGACCTGCCAACACTCCTGTTTTTCCCGGGTTTCTCCCGTATTTCAAGGCCGTCTCCCGGTGTCCTCCTGTTTTGTTTTTTCTCCTGGGAAACTCCCATAATTTGCATGGCCCTCAAACTTTATTGTGAATAATCGTCATACACGGATCCATACGTTTTGTATGTTTGTCTGACGTCACCCAAGTTGTCAGATCGTCTATGAAACACAATCCACACACTACATACAACCTATCTGTCACCACAACCTGGTGCTGCTGCTCTCTGCCAGCTACCTTCACATTAGCTGTTGTCAAAATGTCAGGGCAGGACGACGGTCCACTCAAAAAATCTAAATACTACTATTAATAATCTACCTAAATGCTGGCAGGTATGTTTCACAGCACTTTGGGACTGATATGATGGATGATTCTAACCTGACGCCTGTTAACCATCTGAGAAGTCGTCCTCGGGAACTGTTTGGAAAAAGACAGGCACTTTCAAAGAAAAATACTTGGCAGGTGATTGGATGAACCATCTGTCTATCACATCTATCATGGGCCAATCAGATCAACGAACCATATGATGTAGTAGTAGAGCGCCAAAGAGGAAACTCTTTTCCATGGAGAAAAGCCTTCAGTCTCGTTCTTTGCTCTTATTTCAAGGAAGAAATACAGTTCTGATATAACTGATGCTACAGCAGCATCTACGCTAACCTCTTTAGCAGCCGCCATCGTTGTTTTTGAACAGTCGCAGTCGTCACACCTAAACCACGCCTGTAGCTGCCAGTAGTTCTTTAAAAAGACGCTGATTGAAGATGGATTCTCGTGTGATTTCGTGTGATCTCCTGAATCCGGCAGCCTTGTCTATTCAGTTCCTCCCTTTCACTTCTTTCCCAACATGCCCCTCCCTTCTTTCCTCTCCAAACTAAGTCTAAACATTTTGACAGAGCAGAGCGTTGAACGCTGGTGTTAACAGAACTCCAGTTCAGTGCTAATTCACTCACTTCAAACAACAATCGATCGAATGACGTGAAAAGGAAACCTCTGCTTCAGGCGAAGACACGGGGCTGATTCTTACAGTTACAAATCAAATGCTTTTTGTTTAGTTTGTCTTGCAGCCACTTTGGCAGGAACACAACCAGCTTAGAGGCTCAATTCAACACCAAATACCACATTGAGTCCGTCAGGGGTGATTGTATTTAGGCTGTTATATTCGTCTATATCAGAAGCTGTGATGTCCCAGTTCAAAACTTCACTTAGTTCTCCCCCTCTCCAACAAACAGTCTTTTCAGCATCCCACTTGGCGTCGAGGCGTACCCTTAATACTCAAGAACAGCTCAAGAAGAAAGATAAACAGTAGAAGGCAGTGATGCAACACTGAAATGGAAGAAGAAGAAGGAAAAAGATGGCTGTCCACACCCTTGATGTTAGTGTTTATAGCCTTTCTCTTACAAAATGTGTTTACATACGACTAGTTTGCTTTGCCAAAAATGTAATCGCTGCCAGGATTTTCTTTGCTCCAGCCCCGGGGCCTGAACCACGAAGCACGTTCAACTTCAATGAGCCTAACTTTGGTGACCTTGAATAACCGATGCTGGTTATCAACTGGCTCAGTTAACTCTGGGGTTTCCAATTCAGCCACGAGCACCTTCACATGCAAGAGGTGGAGTTGTTAATGACAAGCAACATCGTCAGAACCATTATGGCAATTGTAGAAAGGGAGACGACACTTCAATAGTTTCCTCTATGTCATACAACTAGCTAACGAAGTTAGCTAATGCGCTGAAAGAGTTTGCATTACGAGAGAAATCACCTATTCCTCCTAGCTCACCAATTTCTGATTAGGTGGGCGTGACAAACCTTTAGACACAACTTTATCCATACCTACATCCATACCTAACACAATGCTTTATTTAACCTCACCCGATATGAAGCATGAGCTACAAACACAAGCCTTTTTGCTGATCACCTCAGTCCAATTCTTTCGTCTTATCGCGTTTAACCATAACGTTAGTTGTCTTCGATTCTTCTTTGACTGGCAGATGAAATTTCAATTTGGAGCCATTACTCCTTTGATTCTGGCACCCAACAACACAGCAAGGTGACATTTTCGGTAGGTCATGTAGCTACTACCTCTGAGGTGGTTCCTTATAATCATGGGAGCTAACAAAGCTTAACAATGTGTGGATTATTTTTCTCATGAAAGACTTCAACAGAGGGAATGGGTTTTACCTCCAGTTACAGTCACAAAGCAGCCTCATGTCAGAAATCCCTTCGGCACTGAAAGAAAATCCTCGTTATATATTTCGTGTTTTCGTCCGTTTATTAGAAGCTCTGTTTTCGATAGTGATTGAAAGGAATTTATAAATGTCAAAAAGATAAATAAAAACTCTGACCAGCTGCATGTCAGTGAGAATACATGCTGGATACATACACTACATTACAACGGCTGCTATTTCAGGGAGGCTATGACCAAACACTAGCTGTGTGTCTGTGCTTCCAACCAGAACAGAATAGTTCTTCACCCGGGGGGACATGAGTCATCTGTGACCTCTGACCCCCTCCAAAATGAGCCAATCATGTTTCACTGAGCCAGAGGGGGCGACTGAGTGTCAGTGATGATCTAAAACTGGGCAAAAACATACAAAAACAACTTAAGAATTAACTGTCTTTCACACACAATCAAACTCTCTCTCTTTCTGAAGAATCTCTTTAATCCAACGATTTACGACGACTAACTTCACTGCTGCGACTCTCTACAGAGAGAGATTTGTCCGTTTGCTCTTGATACGATAAAAGATGTTTTGTGGATTTTGTTTACTTGGAAAGTGGGCGAAGTCCCCGAGGAGCATTCAAAGTAATTTAAAGCTCTCTTCTAATGATCACAGATGATCAGTGAGCCAGAGAGGGTGGAGGATGAGGAGAGAGGAGGGGGGGGGGAGGACAGAAGAGGGAGAGCAAACCAAAAAAACAAGAGGACAGATGGGAAGAAGAACACAAGATAACAAAAAACATGTTTCCACTAACAGGGAGATGCAGGAGGGATTAGTGGAGGGCTACAAAGGGGGGAACAAGACCCCAGAAACACACACACACACACACACACACACACACACTAGCATCCAGGAGACTGAAGACGTACATACAGAACCAAAACGCAGACTGAAGCTGTCTCCCATATGGTCAGGTTACACACACACACAGGCTTTGTCTTTATATCATCTTGGACGACGACAGACAACGACAGACATCAGCTGTGATGATCTGTGCTAGTTCATGTTGGACGAATCCCATTATTTCAGATCCTTCTTAAAAAGGATCATTTTACTGTAATTACAGTAAGTAATTAAACTATGGGATGTCTTTGGCAACTGTTACGTCTATCTGAATTCTTATGATGGCTTCACAGTAATCATGAGCAGGATGTACTTTGAGCGCGTTATTTTGTTTTTGTCTGAAAATGTTGTTTAAACCTTCACTTCAGAGGATTGTGTTACATGCATTTTGAATGAGTCTCTTTAGTTAGAAAATGAATTCATGTAGGTATGTTTTTAAGTTCTGTTTCAGTTTCAAAACTTGGGTGTGTTGTGAAAGTATGATGAGGCCTGACACTGTAGGACACATCCATCTGCAACAATCAACAAGTAAAATACAATGCTGACCTGTGAAGCATAAATCCTGCCCAGTGCAGCTGGCGCCTTGTTGAAGAGCACTTCAGCAGCAGTTGTTTTTAAGGGTTAGTGATTTCACTTTGGGCCTCGTGCAAGAACATTTTGGTATTCTTATCCTAAACCTCTCTCCCTACTTTTTTTGTGTGGCTTGTTTGTACGAGTGTTTGAAGTCGGATTCAGCAAACTCTCTTCGCTGCACAGACGTGTCGTAAATCACTCGTTTCAGCCTGATGAATGCACCCGTTAATTAACAAAACTATTACTGCATTACTCTTGTTACCAGAGAGTAAGAAGAGATTTTCACACCGCAGAGCTTCAAGTCTTGCTGATGGAAATCAGGAGATCAAAACATTACACGTTTAGCAGAGTCAATAGTTGAATTAGGGGAACAATCAGATCACCAGAGCAAAGCCGTACTGTAGTAGAAATAAAGAGGGAACGGTTTCACATTAAGTTAAATGCAAAAAATGTCTTTCTGAAGCAGAGCAGTCCATGATTTAGAGGTGGCCACAGGAACGTGACAGTCATGGAGATGGATGAGAGAATATTACACAGCAGATGATGTTACCTGAGATAGGGAGGCAGCTATTAGTGACAGAACTAGCATCTATAGCTGTGTAAGCTGTCAAAATAATTAACCAAAATATGCCTTTAAAATAAAAAAATAAAAAATAAATAAATAAATAAAAACCCTCAGTAAATTTTACATTAAGTTTATTTTAGTTATATATTTTATATTTATCTGGTAGAATATTTAAACTCTAGATTCACTCAAAGTGTGTTTTTATGCACCAGTATTTCAGGCACAATTTCAATTTGTGCTTAAAACAAACAAACAAAAATCTGAGTGGAAACGCTGGAAGTTAAAAAATGAAGATGAAATATCTCAGATGAGTTTTTACGCTTGGCTGAGGTGGAAAAGTTGGTGTATCGATAAAAACAAAATGTGACAAAATGCAATGGAAACAGACTGTAACATTCATCAAATAAATAAATATATTTCCATTATGTTTTCCACATGGTTTTCAATCATTTGAGGTTTGACTCTTTTATTTAAGTCGCCTCATTGCCTCCTCTTCTTCTGCAAAGGTTTAATGGAACCTGACTGGAGAAGTAGCTCCACCAGCTGTTTATCTCGATGAACCAACTCCTAATACTGGCATAACAGTAGTGGATGGAAACACGTATTACTTTGTATTTTCTTTGGGTGACTTTCTGGAAATTCTGTTAAATTTGCACTACTTGACTTCAGATTAAGCCACTATGTTTCTTAAGTCAAACTGCCTTTCTCCACTATCGGTAAATGACTTGTACGACAGGTCTGAACCACTACTGAATTTTGTTCAAACCTAAGAGAAGTACAAGTCGTCTTAAAGGGAAACTCAGGTATTTTTATACCTGTGTCCTATTTTTTTTTTACAAATTTTGGGGTCTAAATGACTAATACTTAGACACTCAGACACTTCGAATAACAGTCTGAGCCTGTCAGTGGCAAAAACAAGCACTTTTAGTGGACGTACTTTTCACAAGTGCAGTTACGGATTACGTTGCAGCCACTGAAGCCTGTTCGCGGATGCCAGCGGAGGTTTAAAATTTCCCTTTAAAATCACTCGTATGTGACAGGTAAGACAGAATTAGTTCGTACCCGTGGTTCTTGCATGAGGCCCATTGATTTTTCAGGATTTCCCAGGCTTCTGGAGCTTTGAATCTGCCATCACTTACAAACCTGTTTGTTTGATGGCTCCGGCCCCAGGGCCCCCACCGAAGGAAGGATCTGATCATTGCAGAGTCAAAACCACAAAACCAGGCGAATGTGGACATAGAAATGAGGCTAATTACGCCGAGCTGAAGGAGAGTGATTACCAATGAGACCGCATTTAAAACACACTGCGACACCACCACACCCTGCGAGGGAGGAGAGAAAGAAAATCAACTCCTTATGTTTGACTTTTACAGTGTGCAAATGTGTGTACTTGTGTCGTTGTGTGTGTGTTTGCCACCACAGGCAATGTACAGGCCCCTTGTGAGGGTCTGTTGCATGCTCACAGCTCTGTAGCCAGACCAGACACACACACACACACACACACACAGGACCCAACCTCCCACCTCCTCACCATATGGGACCCCGTAAATCACTTGCAGGTCAAGCCTAATTTTTTAAGACCAGATCTCACTCCAGCTTTCCTCCAGACACCCCTCAAAACGCTCCACACACACACACACACACACACACACACACACACACACACACACACTTCATCCGTCCTCATCCCCCCTGAATTCTTCATCAGTCGAGGAATGTGCCTCCCTCATTTCACCTTTGTATCACATTCCAGATATTTATTTTTTTGTTCAGTAGAACCTGTAATTAGAACATTTACTTACAGTTTTTATATCCTTTTTCACGTGTTGCATTTACACAAGTGGTTTTCAGTCATTTTCAATCACAGCGAAACGAGAAGCTGCAGCTTTTTATTCCATCCAAACACTGCAGCAGCTGCAGTCTGCGACCTGGACGCCTCCAGCCAACGAGCAGCTAATTAATCATCAGTGGAATCAGCGGCTGTGGGGCCAGTTTGAATGAAAGCAGCAGGATCAAAAAAAAAAAGTCATAAATTAAATGAGCAAAATGTCTAAAAGTACAAAAAGTAAGAGAATTTGACCTCTTTTTACATTATGAAGGTCATACATAGAGGAGACAAGCCTGGGAAGTGGTGTGAAACATGAGTGGAAAGAAGTGCAAAGAAATGGGAACAGCTGACTTGACAGAATTACATTTGAAAGTTTCTTCTCTTTTAGTTGTTTTACTGACCAAAACTTAAAGGATAATACTGTCCAGCATTGCCATCCCTACAGACACAAAGAGACCGTCAGACAGATCTTATACGGCCTCACAGCTTGAACGTTTAATATCTTTCCTTTAATACAGTAGTCACAGTGACTGCGTTTACATGCACAAAATATTCTGGTTAACATAAGACGATAATCCTCCTTAGCTGTTTACAGGGCTAATGAAAATTAATATTCCACTAATATTACTTGTTCGACCGTGCAAACTGAGCCTCCCTCTTTCTTTCTTTCATCCACCTTCTTGTAAAGTTCGGATTTGCGATATTTGCGAATATCCAAAAACCTGTTGATATCAAAGTCTTTAATCATGTTTAACAGTAGCTGTGTTTCTCCTTTTCTTTTCTTTTGTGCATGCATCTCTACCCCTGAGACACAGATTCTGAACGAGCTGTATACGAGTCCAAAGAACGCTCCTAAATCCTGAATAACATCGGCATATCCCACATGTCTTAATCGGAAAATGCTACATTCAGAATAAGGCCTAATTCATAATATCCAAACGGAATATGCTGTTTACATGACCCAGATCAAATTCAGAATATTGTCATATTCTGAATAACAGTGGAAAATTAGTGTGCATGTAAACGTAGTTTGTAACACGATCTTGACTTGCAATTGCAGTTTGAAATTTGTTTATAAAGACTAGCCTTGAACTTGTCTTGAATGACTTGAGACTTGAACTCGATGCCATCATCACATCTTCTTTCTGCAGGGTGGAAATACAATCTGACATCACTCTCACGTCACAAAGGTTTGTGTAAAACAGACTTTTTGGTCACCATAGTTTATCATTTAAGCAGCTCTTGTTCCTTCATTAAAATCATGTTGAGAAAAATATCTGAGGGTGAAGCTGTAGAAACATTTTTTATAATTAAGACGGGAGACATGAGACATTCTGTGTAACTATTAAGATGACTGTCTCCATTTATGATGGTGAGTGACATCTTTCTCCCACTTTTCTCTCCCTACAGTCACATGTAACTTCTCTCTCTCTCTGTGCTCTATTTCTTTCTCCTGTTGTCTCTCTTTCTCAGTGTAAACAGTGGAGGTTTCCTTAAACAGGGAGTCACAACATGTGTGAGACCCAGACCTCCTTTAAACAGCTTTTTTACAGGAGTACAGGATGTGTCAGGATTTTAAACACTGTTAACACATTGTTTTCCACTCATGTTGAGGTGATCCGGTGCCTTTGCAGTGTATTATACTTTATATCTTTTTGTTTATAATTATTACTCTTCTGTCTTGTAATTTTCCTTATTTTTCTTCTTTCCACAGCATCCGATCTATCATTATTTTTCCTGTCCTGTTTCACTCAGTGGTGGAAAAAGCACTCATAGCAATGCCGCTCTGTAGAAATATTCTGTTACAAGTAAAAGTCTTCAAGATTTCACTTAAGTAAAAGTATAAAAGTATTAACAGCGAAATGTACTTAAAGTATTAAACAAAAAGTACTTGTTGGGCAGAATGGTCCCTTTGAGAGAGTTATATTATTATACTATATATCATGTTATTGGAATATTATTACTGATGCTTTAACACGCGAGCATTTTTATGTTGCTGGTGGAGGTGGAGCACATTTGAACTAATTCACATACTGTTGGATAGTTTAATTTATAGCACAATGTCGTATTTTATAAATTGATCACGTTTTGTTTGTAAAATCTTAATCTGTAAAGTAACTCCAGCTGTCAGATAAATAGTAAAGTACAATGTAATGGAGTAGAAGTAGAAAGTGGCATCAAATTTAAATACTCAAGAAAAGTAAAAGTACCTCAAAATTGTGCTTAAGTACAGTACTTGAGTAAAAGTACTTTCCACCACTGGTTTCATTATGCTCATTGTTCCATCTCTTACTATCCAACTAACCACAACTCCCCCGCCTCCTTTCTGCAAGTCTCTCTGCTTCATGGCCACATGTGGTGGTGATTCAGTGGTTCAGAGGAAATCCCTAAATTCCTCTGACAAACACAAAGTTTAGAGAAAAAGTTGGCTTTTTTTTAGGCGCAAAGCAGGTGGACTCATCGAACTCAAAAATCTGAATTTAAAGAGCATTTTCTTTATACAGACTCAGACTTTCAGGGGTTTGTCAGAGTATGTAGCTACCATGACGGCTGCATGATGTGACTGACTGACACAGCTGCATTTTGAAGCTTCTTACAGCTGATTTTGTGAGCTGACATGTTGAAAAATGCTGCGTGTACAACCAGAGACTGTAACTGAGCAGACAGGTGGAGATGGATGTCATCTGGGACAGCATAAATAGACTTTATGCTTGTTTGATAGCTGGAGCTGCATTACATTCTTCTCGTAGTTTGTTACAGCTGGTTAACGTGGCGCTCAGCCAGGACTGAACTATGTTATTCTGCTGAGCTGATTCCTCCAAGTCTGGCACTTCTTAAAGACTCTGCATCTGTGAAGCGGGAAGGTTATATTAAGAAATACATGGCTCACATACACAGATACAGTAACAGCAAACAAGTCTCTGTATACTGCAACTATTCAGTCAGATGTCTGAAAGTAAGACTAAAGACTAAACAGCTCAATTCTAACACATCTTGATTTAGTGTGTTAGCATGCTAACATTCGCTAATTAGCACTAAACACAAAGTACTGAGGCTGATGGGAATGTCATTAGTTTAAAAAATCCGAGTCAGACTTAAAATGTGGACCTGCTGTGAGACTTGACTTATCCGAGACTTGGAAGCTTTAAGACTTGACTCAACTTGAAACAGAACCAAAAGAACAGAGAACAGAAAGCAAAAACATTCAAGTCTCCAGTTTGAACCTGGTAAAAATCCCAGAAACCTTTTAAAACATGACTAAGAGTCACATAAAGAGCTGTCTCTCTTTGAGCTAAATGCTAACATGCAGATGTTAAGCCGATATAATGTTTTCCATGTTCACCACACTTACTTACTTACATCCTCTTACACTGATGGGAATGTCATTAGTTCTGCAGGTAAAGTGTTGGACAAATTAAAAGTTTGACCTGATGGTGACGCTGGATGAAAAGTCAGAAGGTCACCAAAGTTATTACAATTCATCCTGTGGGGACCATGAATGTGTGAACTAAATTTCATGGCAATCCATCCAATAGTTGTTGAGCAAATGGCTGAGTGAAATTGAACAGAATAGGTAATTGAGGGAGACAAATGATGATAGGACAAGGTTGGGGGTTGACATGTCCCCCTTGTCTCCCAGTAAAACTACACCTGCCATTGAGAAATTCTCAGATTTTGTGGCCGAGTGATTCAAAGAGGGGGAAACCATCACTCCACTGGACACAACTTCCTCACCTAAAACACATTTTATTTAAATTCTGTTGATTTAAACATATGAATAATGATTATCCTTGTAAAACTAAAGACACTTGGCTTCGTCTAGTGGTAGAACACACAACCAGATGTCAGATGTGTGTGTGTGTGTGTGTGTGTGTGTGTGTGTGTGTGTGTGTGTGTGTGGTATAAGTGCTCACTCGGCTAACTTTGGTTCGTAACGATCAGACCTGGTTTCTCCATCACCGTGTGTTATGTGTGGTTGCTCGGTGACTCTGTTGGTTTTGGCATCAGGACCAGAGTGTATTTTACAATCTGGGTCAGGACTCTTCAAACTAGGTTGCTCTGAGCTTCTTACACTGGCAGCATATTCCTGCCATGCTATTGGTTCAAATCCTAGTCACTTGAGGGGGGGCAAACTGAGTGCAGATGACCTTGATTCAGCTTATTTGAGCCTGACAAAAACTCCATATCAGGTCAGATTTGAACATGAAAACCTGCAGAAATGAACCAAATTAAACAAACACGAGGGTAAGATAATGACAAAACTGCACATTCATGATGTTCAGCCACATCATTAACAGACTGGCTCAATAAGATGCTGATTGAGGACCTTTGGACAATGATTAATCCGTATTTCCGTATTAGATATACAGGATTGACTGACCATGTAGACAAAAAGAATAGAGATGTTGTTTTAGCTTCGACCAAATTCAGCGTTCACAGGAACCACATGAAAGAATGAGCAGATGGCATCCAGACTGTGTGTGTGAGCACATTATTATTGTATACTTGCTCGCACACTGTATTTTTCTGCAGAACTGCAGCGTGTGTACCTGTGTATTGGATTTATTTACAGTAAATATCGCCTGTTCTTCATCACTGATTGACCTTTGCACTTTGTGCAACGCTTTGTTGTTTTGGTTTTTTTCTTCACCGTCTTAAAGGAAATGCTGCTGTGGGCACTTTCTTATAGACAGGGTTCGTACAAATTCTTGAAAGTTTGGAAAATCTTTGGTTTAGGTACCTTGAAAGTGCTTGAAAAGTACTTGATTTTTTACTCTTAAAAAGCTGTACGCACCCTGTATAGAAAAAGCCTATTTGTCTGAACTTTGGAACAAAAAATCTGTCTTGTTTTGAACTTAAGCAGCTGTTTAAGGCAGTTTGTCAAAAAAAGAATAATTATTTGAACACGTGCATTAGCAGTTCAAGGCATTTGTTAGAAGGTGAACGTCAGGGGCTCTCCAAATTTATCACAATTCATCCTGAAGGGAACATTAATGTCGGTACCAAATGTATTAAATAGTTAAATAGACATTTCAATCAAAAACAAAAAGGAGAACCTGCTGGTGGCGCTAGAGGAAAAGTCAGTGGATCACCAAAGTCAGGATTCATCGTCTGGGAACCGTGACTCTTTGTAAAGACTTTTGTACCAATCCATGTGGTAGATCTTGGGAAATTTTACTGGATGCATAAAAGATGAAAGTCAAGGGATAACTAAAGTAATTAGGCTTAATCCTCTTAGCACCTTAACTATCTGTCTGTCTGTCTTTCATGTCAATCCATCCACTAGTTGTTGAGATATTTCAGTCTGAACTCAAAGTGGTGGACCGAGAAATCACCATCCCCAGAGAAATCTGATGCTCTGCCATCTGAGCTACACAGGCTCCAAACTTATATGTAAATACATAACTGCCCTCCATCTGTTTACCAGTATGTGCACATGTTGGTGTGTTGGTGTGTCTGTTTCAGGATTTTCCTTTGTTAATGTGTCCCAGAGATGTTGGTGCTCTGTTTCCTGTTTTGAATTGTCTAAGAGTAAGGGTGGTCTTGTTGATTTAAGTGTTTGCGGGTGTGTGTCTTGAGTAGAAGTGGGAAAAAAACAACCTTAACCCTAACCCACAAGTGGTAAGCAGCTACTCTTACCTACCAAAAAAATAAAATTAAGAGTGAACAGTTTGCCTGAACAGGGACTGGTGGCAGATGCTTATTAATATTGGGATATATTTGGAAATCTTGAGGTGTCCATTAAATATTGGTTTATGTTTGAAAATGCTGGTTTGGATACAAACAAGTCGTGAGTATTGTCATTTTATTGATTTTGAAATAGGTGCGGTTTCTGAATAGGAAATAGTAATTGGGAATATTTAAGGAGTGGGGATTTTTTGATATATGATTAAAGTCTTGCTCATTGCCCCTGTAATTATTTCCTCTCTCTGTCCAGGATGTCGGTGAAGCTGCATTTCGACTCTCCCTCAGATGGAGGTTTGGTCCACAGGAGCCGCTCTTTCACCGGGTTCAGCTCTCTGACTGGACGACGACGGTGAGTGACACACTGTTACAGCCAATGAGAATGCAAGTAGTGTTGACCAACTTAGTCACCTTAAATCGAAATTAAAGAAATGACAAGAAGGAACAAATTAGTTCTTTGTCTTTTAGTCAAATATCTGCTACCTGGTTGACATTGCTGCCAGTTTTGCACCAATTAGCATTTGAAATATGTGACTTTGATTTGATTTAATAATGCAAGTAAGGTGTAGGTATGGTAGCTCTCCTAGGAGGTGTCAACAACTATTGTTGACACCTCAGCACACAAGGCTCTAATCACCATTTGACCAAGGCTCACTATTACCAACTGGCCAACAGTAATCATACTTAGTACTTAAAATTAATGTCTGTGTTTTTTATTTACTGCCAATTCAGTTATATATAATACAGTAATTTCTAATTTATAAAAGGAAGAAAGAAGGTGTGATTGACTGGCGACCAGTCCTGGGTGTACCCCGCCTCTCGCCCAATGTCAGCTGGGATTGGCTCCAGCCCCCCGCGACCCTCTAAGAGGATAAGCGGTATAGACAATGGATGGATGGATGGATGGAAGAAAAAAGGTTTTTGGGGAAATATCAGAAATGCTTCTTTCTGTCTCAGCTGGTTGGAGGGGCGTTGCAGGCTGAGCTCCGGCAGGGGAACAAGAGACAAAGTAAACGAACTTGTGATGTTAGCAGTGGTATTAAAGAGTAAGGACCACACCAGCATCTAATCTAATTAGCTGAATTAGCTAGAAGCTAATTAGCTATCTAGCCTGCAAACTGACATTAGCAGAGCCCTTTTCCCAGGCTGCTATGTGCGAACATTTGATTGGCTGTATATATATATATATATATATATATATATATATATAGTAAATATGCTTATTCACTTTCCTGGTGAAAAATAACGTGTTAGTTAGTTGGCTTTAGAAATGCTGGTAGTCAGATTTTGTAACTGCTGGACAGAGCCAGGCTAGCTGTTTCCCCCTGTTTCAAGTCTTTATGCTAAGCTAAGCTAATCAGCTGGGGGCGCTAGCTACATATTTATCGTAGAGACATGCGAGTGGTGTCAATCTTCTCATCTATCTCTTGGCAAGAAAGCAAACTATTTCTTTAAGGTTTAAGACGCTGCAAACTCTTTAAAATTATACTCTGGCACCGCAGTCTTCAACAAGATAACACCAACTTCAAGTGAAAACCAACTGAAACCATCTGAGTCTCCAGCAAAATACTGCTAAAGACTTATATACATACATATAACGTATCATTTTAAATGTGTATCATTCCTGGGCAGTTGCAAGCACACCTGTATTTAATTCAGTAGTAAAGGTTTTTGTTGACAGTGGTGCACGTCTTTCGCTGTCTACATGTAGTTCACATTTTTGCAGTTCAGGCAATAAGTATTTTAATTCATTCAAGTTCTGACCTGCTGTCTAAACCAACAAAACAAACGTTTGTAAGGAGACAAGTGTTTGAGGAAAAGCTATAATTTATACCCACAACTGTCAGGATGAATGACACAAACCAGAAAATTCAGCTCAGTGAAATTACAATTAGAGAGAAACTTTGACCAGATTCTGGCCTCATATTGACTGTAATAGATCATCTGTCTGTGGAAGCTGTTTTTCATACTGTACAACAATCAAAGAGAGAAAATAGAATCGGTTATTGTCCTGTAAGATTTAAAGAGCTTGAAGCTAAACTGTCTTATGTCGTGTGAAGGGAAATCCCTTCACCCTCAGACGAGCCTGTTCCTCATTGATGGGCAGACGGGGAACGCACCACAGACTGTAAGATGTTATTTCTGAATGAAGAAAGAATGAGTAACAAACACACAGATGTCAACTGTCAGTCCCACGAGAGAAAGAGAGAGAGAGGAAGAACAAAATGTCAAGACACACAAAGCTGGAATGCACTTCCTGTCATTTTTCCATCATAAACATACATGCACACAAATACACTCAAAAACACACTATATCTATTTAACACGCACACACAAACACACGCTCTCCTGAGTGTCTTCCACTGTGTTCCTGTCCTGGCAGGATAATACCGTGTGGTCTCACATGATTCTTCATTATGGAGCTTTGATGGTGACAGGAACATGATGCGACCCGGCCGTAAACATGACATAAACGCACCACACACACACAGACAGACGACAAATATCACACACCATGAAAACACTTTTATAGCCGAGTCCGTAATTACAGAGGACATCTGCTAAATCTGACTGAAGCTTTATTCTGTGAGAAATATGGCCGATAAAAACACTGTACAGATGTGTGACCGTCTCCACACAAAGTGCCTGCTTAGAAATTGGTCAAATACTTATCCTATTGCGCCTGAGAATATCTAATTTTTGGCATTATAATAGGCTTCATAATGCTCTAAATTTACCAGTATTTACCAGTATACAGGATTTTGATCCAAAAAGACTTTGATACTCACTATTTATAAGCTTAGGGATGCACTGAGACGATACACTGGACAACAAAATGTCCCCTAACATTAATGAAGTTGTCATTTTCACCCACACCCGGCTCTTTCCCTAACCAAGTCGTGTTTGCGCCTAAACTTAACCAAAGCAACATCAGGTCATAAAACAGATTTATTTTTCCAACAGTGATTTGTCACGGTTGTGGAGGGCACAGATCTGATGTCGTCCTGCCGAAAACGCTGCCGTCCTGCCGAAAATGTGTCAACACTTATAAACAACGTATTTTCTTCATATGTTCTTGTTTAATTTGGAGGACTTGTATAAAAAGATCTCTGTGAAACTTGATTGACATCCAACAGCATACCTTCATGTCATCATCGTGTCTTAATACACCTTTGAGAGCAGCTTTGACACGTCTTCACTGTTGGTCAGTTGTAATTGAAGAAAAGCATTCAATCTAAGAACACATGGATGCTTTGGAAAAATCCTGGCCACGTTGACAACCCCTCCTTCCACCACTGAGTACTAATAATGTCAGATTTGACTTAAATCCACAATATGAAAAAATCCTCACTTTGATTCTGAGAGTGAACCTCTCTCTCTTGCTCTTTGCTATTGGATAATCTAAGCAGATACCTGTCTCACTCTGTGTCTTTATGTTTATTTCTGTTTTTAGGCCACCTGCTGTTCGTAACTCTCTCCGCTCCAAAGCCATGACAGGAGGTAAATCTCCCAGGATGCACCTGTCTCCCAGCAGAGGGGGAGGAGCTATCTGGTCTCTGCAGCCGGATCAGGTCGACGGGGTCTTCCAGGCGCTACGCAAAGGACTCAAGTATGTACTGTATACTATATTAAATATGCACCCTGCTGCTGAAGGGATAGGGAGTTAAATCATGTACACTAATAATCGTGGAGTTAAGTGTGTATTTTAATAGTACATATATACTACAAGTAAGAAGCAGTGGTGGTTGAAGTACTTAGATTCTTTATTTTAAGTAAAAATACAACAATGTAGAAATACCTCATTACAAAAGTCCTGCATTCAAACTCCAGAAGTATTAGTAAGAAAAATGTACTTAAAGTATCAAAAGTAAAAGTACTCCTCCTGTAGAAAAATGGCCCCTGTCAGTGATATATATTATTACATTATTAGATTGTTAATTGCTTGAGGTGGAGCTAGTTTTAACTACTTTATATAAAGTTTAACTGCTTTATATACAGTTAGTTTGTTTTAACTACTTTATATACTGTTGGCTAGTTTAACAAGATCACAAGATAAATCTGAGGGGTCATGAAAACAATATTTTTGTGGTTGGAGAGAAATATGTTCTGGATAATTTTACCTATTTATATATGTTATTTAAATAAAATCATCTGAGAAGATTAGAGGGGAAATGTCTCTTTGGTGGAACTAATAACACATAGACATCTGAAACATGTGACAAAGGGTCCCAGCTGCTTTTTTGTAAGGGGTCACATGCCAGAAAGGTTTGCAACCACTGGTTTAATATTTAACAATGTAATTTATAAGCTTATCATATTAGTAACTTGTAACTGCAGCTGTCAGATTTACTGGGAGTACAAAAGTTGAATATTTCCCTCTAAAATGGAGTAGAAGTGTAAAGTAGCAGGAAATCTAAGTAACTCAAAATTGTACTTACTGTAAGTACAGTACTTGAGTAAATGTACTTAGTTACTTTCTACCACTGCTTAGATGTTTGATATGTATTGTTGTGACTTATACAAAGTGAATGCAGCATCACGGCTGCTGCAGCTCTGCTTCAAATGTGAAATTTCGGTGCGAATCACACACTTTGGTGATGTGACCGTCTGCAGGGAGTTCCTGGAGGGTCACCAGGCAGAGATGGACTTCCTGTTGTCACAGCAGAGAGAGACCAAGAGAAACTCCAGACTGGTGAGGAAGGAGAGAGGAAGAAACTGAATGTGTGTGTGAGAGTGGGGATGGTTTGATTTGTTTTTTTGGGTGGTTATAATGACGATGATGATGGTGTATTTTCTCTGTTTCCAGGCTTTTCTGTATGATCTGGAGAAGGTAATCTTTGCACCAGAACCACAAACATGTTTTTTTTTCTCTGCAGATTCACATGTTTTTACCCAACTACGGTCAAACCTGCTGTCATGTAGATCAACATACAATATATAAACATTGAAAAAAACAACTAAGCTATCATATTTTTGCTTTCACAGGAGATAAGAGCGTTGGAGAGATACTTACGAAGATTAGAATTTCAAATCAGCAAGGTAAAAAACATTTGTCTTGTGTTTTTAGTTTAGGGTTTGATTTTGGCGTTGAAGTGATGCTAATGAAACATTTTAGGGAAAGCTATTATTGTGGTCTTTCAAATTAAGGTATAGAGAACTTTTAATAGCTTTGAATATATTGAACCAACCTCTTATCTATTTTTTTACATGCTATGCAACAAAATCAGTTGGGAAACAAACAAAACAGACATTTTTGTTTCATTAAACAGCCACAGTCCATGCAAAGTTCAGCCAATTTTCTTGTTAGTTTTGTGGAAAGATGTTTTTTTGTTGTTGATTGTGTTGCTCTCAGCCTCTGTGCCACAGTTTTTCGTTGTGTCCGTCTCTTGTCTCCGCAGGTGGAGGAGCTGTATGAGACGTATTGTATCCAGTGGAGGTTGTGTCAGGGAGCGGTCAACATGAAGAGAGCCTTCTCACTGTCCCCGTCCACCAGAGCCTCCAGGGAGAGTCTGCTGGAGCTCAATCGCAACCACAGACACAGCCTGCAGGTACTGCAAAGATCAGAGTGTGTGATTTTACTTCTTCAGTCGAAGGTTGTTTTTTCTGTCTTTTCTGAAGAGCATGTTTGAAGTGAATTTTGAGGTTACCAGAACAGATATGTTGCCACGAACATCTCTCTCCTATTTTAAGTCCACTTTACACTCGGAATAGCATTTTAACACTTTAAAGATTTAGCGGATGTTTAATGGTTGCGTGGCATGGCAACGTGTTATCCTGAAGGACAAGCAGTCATTTACAGAGAGGACTGACTGAGGTCACCACGAGAAGTCAAATAGTCACATCCCACATTCAGCAGGGCCTCATCTCCATCCTGTTGTAAGAAGGTCACTCCCCGCTGTTAGTGTGACAAAACCACGTCTTGAGCGAGTCCTCTCTTTATCAGACAGGGTAGATATTTGCTGACCGAGCAGTCACCCTGGATTAAATGAGAGTTTATCTGTCTGTCAGTGTATCTGCTGCTATTTTCAATTTAACAAGTAACCCCCATGAAATAGAGGCCATACGAAGTTAAGCTTCAATTTCTTTGTAGTTTCACTTTCTCATTTGCCTTCTCTTTGTCACGGTTGTGCAAGCTGGGTAACAAGGAACACGGGGAATAGGATGCTAGAGCAGTTTAGTGATTTTATTCACAGAAAGGTAGAAAAGCTTACAGGATGGTGAGACAGGCAAAGGTCAAATCAAGAGAAACAGTTCTAACAGGCAAACAAATCCAACAAGGAGCAGGCAAGAACCAAAAATCAAATATAAATATATATATCAGGAGAAGAACATTAAGTAAAGGCTGGACATGGTGCAAAGACCAACTGGCACTGAAAGCAGGCACACACTAAAAATGAGGGACAGGTGAAACTAATCAGGGCGGGGCAGACAATCACACAGGTGGGAAACACACAAGGAAGTGAAGTATCTGAAATGAGAGGAGAGGTGAGTATTTCAAAATAAAACAGGAAACAATGAATGAATGACGTGAAACAAAGAAAAACATAACCTAGGGCAGATTGTGACACCCACTCGCTCTCTCTTCAACTGTCTCTTTGTCTTGCTGTCTTTAAACAAAATTCCTGTCTCTTGTTTCAACGAGGAAGCAAACACATCATTTATTAGAACGGTGAAGAGAGAAGCTGAGCGAAAGAGTTCAGGTCTGAACCAGAACATGCCCTACAGGTGTGCCTGCCGCTCTGGCATCAAGGTGCAAATTAGGTTGGCAATGAGACATAGCCTCCAACAAAACATCTTGTGGTTGGCACCTGGCCTGAAAGACATTAAGGTGCCCAATCAGGCATCACATCACCGTAGTCTTGTTTGTTACAAAAGCTATAACACAACAGAATAGAGTTCTGCAGGAATGAGTCCCAAAACACAGAAATGAGTTAGCATGTTAGCTCTTCCTGTTCCCTCGTCTGGAAGTCAGTGGGTTTCTTGAATGGGTTTTTGGTTTCATGCCTGAAATAAGGTCTGTGGTTAACACAAGCTGAAGAGATTTTCATGTTTTGTTCTGCGACATAAAATACGTCAGTAAATACCCCACATGTGAATTTTGAAGCTTTCACGTGTCTTAAAAAAGTCGGTTGCTAACAAGAGTCTAACTGAGACTCCAGAGGCTGTCGGGGACATTAAACGTCATCACGCCGAACACAGAAACTCATCTACTCACTCGTCCTCCTTTACAGCCTCGTTGGGTTTATACTGCAAACTGTTCTAACTCAAACTTTCCCAAAGGCTTTTGTAGAAGAGGTCAGTGCTGGAAGCTCAGTGGTGGAGACGCTGAAGTCATGTGACCGTGGTGGAGCTGGTTTATAGTCTAACGTTAGCTTTTTACTTCTGGAGGTTGACTTTACGCTTCAAACATCATAAAAGTGGAGTTCATTTGTGAAGATTATCTTGCTGAATAAAACGTATCATAACTGTTTGCCACAGAGCTTATTTTCTGCAATAATCCAAAATCCAATGGAAAAGTCCTGTTGGCTTTCTGTGGAGGGAACCAGGACGATGCTAACTTCTGGGTTGGACTACAAAAACACATCATCCCTGCAGAACTCTATAGACATGATAAGATTGCATCGTAGAATTTTAAATGCGTTTTATATTTGAACCAGATGTCAAATGAACTCTTTTAGGTCTAAATTCTAATGCTGGACATAACATTTTAAGAAGCCCATTTTCTGCTGCAGGTCAGAGCTACAAGAACATGTCTTTTTTTACTGCTGGAAACAGCTTCCAGAGTCTTTAACCAGGGCTGAGGGTTGTTTCACTTTTCATTAAAGCTCATTCAAACTGAACATGGTGTTACTGTGAGTGAGTGTGTCTTTATTAGTGTGAAGCAGAGAGATGTTTGGAAAGAGCATATCTGTTAAAGTAAAACTTCCCTGGATGAACAGGGAGTAAAAATGTTATGTTAGGGTAGGGTAATAATAATAATAAACTTTCTTTATAGAACCTTTCATACAGGGGGTGCAGCTCAAAGTGCTTTACAACAGAAG
Organism: Macquaria australasica; assembly: GCA_005408345.1. Classification (NCBI taxonomy): domain Eukaryota; kingdom Metazoa; phylum Chordata; class Actinopteri; order Centrarchiformes; family Percichthyidae; genus Macquaria; species Macquaria australasica. The sequence goes on along the minus strand of SEMN01000177.1, from coordinate 220,286 downwards.
CGAAGAACCAAGAGAATAAATTAAAAAAAGAAAAAATAATAAAACAAGTGCAAATGCTGCACGATAAAACCAAACAATCAAAAGAATAATAAAAAAGGCAGCAAATAGCAAGAACAGATATGCTAACAACAATAGAATTTCAATCAGACAACTCACGTTGAAATGTTTATCATAGCAGCAGAACATAGTTAGAGTTTGGTGTCTAGGCTCCGACCTCGTCACTCCCCGCAGATCTGTTTACATAGAGATATTGGGGAGTGATGAGCAAATATCTTAAACCCCCCAGCCGGAGCCTGCAGGTGGATGCTGGGGTGGTGGTGGGGCTGAAAGAACAGGCGGCAATACTGATGCAGGGCAGCAGTAGCATTGACAGGCAGAGGGAGAGATGGGACATTTTTGCAGTTTAAATAGACCGCCAGATTGGGAGGGTGTGTTCGGTAGATGAGAGTGAGGTATGTCACATGTGTAGCAATGCAGCTCGAGTTGACTATCTGAACTAGCTCACAGGCGTCGCTCCATATGTGAAAGATAGAAATAAAACAAAGGAAGGCATAAGAACAATAAAATATGTAGAAGATAAAAACAAATGTTTAAAAATGTTCACAGAGCTTGCATTTCTTATAACCTGGTGCATAGTTAAAAAAGGCAGAGCTGCTGATTTTCTTAATATGTAACAGTAACTCACTGTCAAACTATTTCACTATAATAAACAACCTGACAGTCATCGACAAGAGAAACATTCCAAAATAATGATCAGATAAATTAAAACAATGTCTTTTTTCTTTTTTTAATCTTTCCCGCTAACCTGGAACTGTATTACTTTCAAGTTTGAACACGGGTGCTTTTTAAGTTGTCTTTAGGTGTGGGTGGGAGTTTTCTACACCAGCAACATTTTCAGATATTGGTTAAAAATAAATTAATTAATAAAAAATACAAAAGCCCTCCACATTCTAGAAAGAAACTTGGAAATCCTGGACAGGTTGGCTGATAAAAACTCAACACTTATGCATAATGGAAAAACAGTGTTAAATGGGCTGCAGCCACAAAAATCCAGACAGACACTGAATTGAAAAATGTTACTGGTGATGTGATGTTGTTATGTAAAAATGCAGCATGATGGAAGCTGCAAGAATCTATTCATCCACAGGGGGGAAAAAACAAGATTTCAATCTGTATAAATGCTTTATATGATGTTTGCATTTTGGTGATGCTGCAGAATTGAACAATTTCATCACCACAGAAAAAAGTTGGGGTTTTTTTTTACTATCACAGAAGGAGTCCGTAAGAGGGCTGTAATTGAAAGTCGTATCAGTCAACTCCACAGAGCAGAGGGCCAACACTCGCCGCTAGTGGCCACAATGCTGCCAAAGGAAATAATCTGGTGTGTGAGTGATGGTCCCACAGTGATTGTTCTGTTTGCAGCCGCAGGCTAAGGGTCATTAACAGACAACTGAAGACTCATTCATACCCTCTTTCTGTCTGTCTGTCTGTCTGTCTGTCTCTTGCTCAGACCCATCTAACACTAAAACATCACAATTTCACCCCTCAATGTTTTGAAATTCTTCTGCTCATCAACTAGTGCCATTTTTGCGTGTTTCCTTCCCGCTAAAATGGGTTTTTCATTCTCTTTTCTGCTCTTTCTTTCTTTTTCTCTCTAACATACATACAGACAAACAGTACATAAGCTAAGAAACATGCACACAGAACACATTTTGTCACGTGTTCATTCAGAGTGAATGAGCTTCACGACCAAACAGGATGACCACCAAGCCTTTCAGAGAGGTCAGCACCTCTGCCTGTAACCCCCCCCACACACACACACACACACACACACACACACACACACACACACACACACACACACACACACACACACACACACACACACACACACACACACACACACACACACACACACTCTCTGACACTGTATGTATAGATACTGGGTCTCTTCCCAGTGAACACTGTTAGGGGTTGAAATTATAGGAAAAAAATCCTTTAAAAAATTCCCTCCTGCAGTACATAAAATACATATCTGTGTAAAATACAATCACTGTAGCACGATGAATATATTAATATGAATAAAATCAGGAAAGGCTCTCAGATAAAAGCATTTTTTAATAAGGGACTTGAAGGAGATCACTGGCTCAGCCAACCTGATTTCCTCTGGCAGATTGATCCAGAACCTTCGGGGCCCCTGACTTCAAACGCTCTGTCCCCTTTAGTTTGGAACAGACCAAAGACCTCTGCCCCAGGATCTCAAAGTACGCTCTAAGAGGTCAGAGCTATAGCAGGAAGAGAGGCCATGAAGAGCCCTTAAAGTAGCAAGAAGCAGCAGCCAGTGAGGTGGTAAAATGAGGAGAAAGACTACTTGTCAGCCAAAAAGCCAAAGAAATGTGTTGCCAAATATCAGCTGTACTAAAAAGCCAGCATATCAGTGAATTCCTAACTGCTCCAGTGTCAATGCAGATGACCCGACCTTTTGACCTCACTTTGGATGGAAAATAGGTGAAAAGTATCACAGCAAAAGTGGTCAAAGAACTGTCAAAGATTAATTTACTTTGTCTAAAATGTCCACTCTTACCCAGTTTTCTCCTCTCTGCAGGACATGTCAGTTATGGAAGGAGAGTTAGAAATCCTCCTCGGAGAGCTGCACATCAAAATGAAAGGTACGTGCACACACACACACACAAGTCCCAGAGCAGTTTACAGGTTATCAGTGACACGTTATCTTCCAAATATTTAACATGTGTTTTTACTTGCAGGTCTGATCGGCTTTGCTCGACTCTGCCCTGGAGACCAATACGAGGTGAGCTTCTCTATTCAAAGACGTGTTCGAGCCTGGCCTCACAGTGTCTACAGCCCGTGACATAAAGGCTGTACCAGTGATGGAAGAAGCATTCACATCCTTTACTTAAGTAAAAGTAGCAATACCACACTGTGAAAATACTCCATTACAAGTAAAAGTACGAAAGTTTTATCACCATCGAAGCATCGAAAGAGAAGTACTCATCATGCAGCAAATTGGCCTCCATCAGTGTTACATGTTTATGTATTATATTATTTGATGACTTCTACTGATGCATTAACATGTAAGCAGCATTTTAATGTTATAACTGGTTGAGAGGGAGCTAATTTTATTAATTAATTTATATACATTTGGGTAATTTAATCTTTAACAATGCATCAGACTTTACAAACTGTTCATAGGTTTTGTATGCAAAATCTTAATCTGCAAAGTAACCAGTAACTGCAGCTGTTAAATAAATGTATTGGTGTAAAAAGTACAATTTTTCCTTTTAAAATGTAGTGGAGTAGTATTAGTAAGTACAGTACTTAGTTACATTTCACCAATGGGCTTTACAAAGGAGGGAACTTCTCTAACTAAACTTACTTAAACCCCAACACTAACCCAAAGTTTTATTCCCCTAAACATGAATCTAATTGTAACTAAAACTTGTCGTACATGTACTAAAGTGTCTGTTCAACCAAATCACACAACAAAAACCCTTTCGCTGGAGGTGAATGGAATATGTCCTTGTTACAGACCTTGAGTCTGAGAACTTTAAGTTTCCTCCTGCTGAAAAATACCAAACACACAAGACGCATTTTATGTCCTTGGTTGGAGGGCAATCTCTTTAAAAAGTAACTTAACACCCAATGAAAATCTTGCTTTTACTGACCTCCAGTGGTTTAACTTCTCACCTTGCTGCAGTGCAGTACAGGTGTACTCCAGGACCCCATGACATCACTGTTGATGTCATCAGTGATGCTGGGTGTGGTCAGAGGTGAAACGGCGAAACACTTTTTAGCCTGGTGTTAAGTCACTCTTTAACCAGCGACTCTGAACTGACTGAAGGATTTACTGACTTGTTTTATCGTGATTGGTGATGTCATGTCTTGATGATGTCACGCGACCAGGTGGTGGTGCGGTTGGGCCGCCAGCGTTGGAGGATCAGAGGGAGGATCGAATCGGACGACACACAGTCCTGGGACGAAGAGGAGATGGTCTTCCTCCCTCACATACACCACAACTTTGAGATCAAGGTTACAAAACACAAACACACACACACACACACACACACAGAAATACACACATACTGTGCTGTACTTAACTACAATTCTGAAGTATTTGTACTTTACTTGAGTATTTCCATTTTGTGCTCCTTAATGCTTTCCACTCTGCTACCTTTCAGAGGGCAATATTGTACTCACTACATTTATATGACAGCAATAGTTACTTTTTTTTACTAGCTAAAACTGAAGCAGTCTAATTCAACAGTCCTGTAATAAATCCTGCTTTTATGAAGGTTATAATGTTCAGTTATTATGGAAACTCGTTTAAAGAGGTGTTGATGCAACTTAATGATCATTTTGGAGGCCGTCATTTGTAGTACTGAAAGGTGTTTCTATTATTTTGTCCACCAAAACTGGCAAATGAGTGTATATGATCAGCTCAAAGAATATGATGAATTTTGTATTGATTATTGACACAGCGTATAGTAAACAAGTATATAACAGAGTTAGAATTATCTCCACTTTGACCCACTACAATATTAAAATGCTGTTTACTCATTGATGCACACAATAACACAATATCATATAATAAAACGCTCTGAAAGGTGCCATTTTGCATAATGAGTACATTTTGCTGATATTACTTCTGTACTTTTACTTGAGTACAATTTTGAATGCGGGACTTTTACTTGTAACAGAGTATTTCTACACTGCAGTATTTCTACTTTTACTTATGTAAAGGATTTGAATACTTTTTTAAGGGTATTATGGGTATAATGACTGTTAAGGTCATCACTGTACTTAGTGAAAAAGATTTCTCTAGTTCCTTTTTTTGAGGATTTTACACCATTTGTGCATTTTATAGTGTACCAGATATCTGTCTTTTGCGTGCAGGTATCTCACCCATCAGATCTCTTCTTTCAGGTAACGGAGGCGAAGGGTTTGGGTTGGCTGCTGGTTGGCATGGTGACGTGTGCGAGTGCAGACTTCTTTGTGGTGAGGCCGCAGCTGATGTTGGTGGACATCACGGAGCTGGGAACCATCAAACTGCAGCTGGAAGTCACCTGGAAGTATGGACACACACACACACACACACACACACACATAAGAATGACTTGGAAAGACGTGAAAGTCCTCTGTTCACGTCCTGATATGAAAATAACAGATGAGGTGGCGGCAAAGAACGCCATGACGTCAAGCGCAGAGGCATTTTCTCCGCTGAGGACGGGATTTGATGGGAAGGTGATGAGTGGTGAAGCGGGGAGGAGTGATATCAGTGATATTCCCAAAAAGGAAAGTAGAATAATTGACGGGGGAATAGGTGTGGACAGCTGTGTAAGGAAATCTCTGAACCTTTGTCTCGACCTCAGAAGCGTGCTGGTGCACAAACCCATCAGATACTTTACTCTCAAACAGGAGAAAGGGAGAAAGAAGAGGTGACAGAGTGAATGAGAAATATGGAGGCAGAGAATGAGGCAAAACATTTCTCTCTTTTTCTGTATTTTCATTCTTTTCTGAAAGAGCTTCCTTACTGTCTCTTTAACACACGTTCACAGCAGTAAAACAAGGCCAAGCAACTAACAACGAGATGTAAACAACAACAGATAATGTGTTGGATTATTGGAGATCCACATCATGCCGTCCTGCAGAATCTGTTGTTGTTATTTTCTTCTTTCTCTGTACCTCTAACCTGAGCCAGCTGTCGCCGAGCAGCTCATTGAATACAGAGTGTGCACACACACTCTCTCTCACACACACACACACACACACACACACACACTGTTCTGTGCTGTGCCCTTGCACCATGACAGATCACATTTCAGGGTTTAGCGAAGCCAGGTGGAGGATGTTTCATGGATTCTCCCCGGAGAGTTTGAAAATCACACAAACACGCACAGCGCTGCCGAACTCACACACTCACAAAACAAAACAAAGGACTGCTGTGGCTACACACACACACACACACATATAATTCTGTTGAACCCTTAAATTAGTCACATTTCAGTGATTTCCATCACTGTTTCTGCTACATACAGGATTCCTACAAAGTCTTAAAGTTTGGAAAATGCTTAATTTTAACCATTATGTTTTCAAGGTTAGGATTGAATTCGAATATACTCCTTGAAAAATTCTTGATTTTCAACATAATCTGGTGTTTCATCATCGACACAGTCACTCATGAAAACCAAAAATCTTTTAATATTTGAAATGAAACGATCCCGTCCTCATATTTGTTTGTTGTCTCCTGGAATTTATAGGAACAATTTAGATGTGATGATAAAGGCTTCAAGAGTCTGGGAATTTTTGGTTTAGGTACCTTGAAAGTGCTTAAAAACTTCTTGAATTTTACTCTTAAAAAGCTGTACAAACCCTGTACATATAAACTATTATAACCAACGTGACAAAATGTGTCCACCAAATTAAAAAGTTTAGCTGTGGGCAGCAGTAGAAGATGGAAATGTGTTGGTTCAAATCTCAGACTGATGAAAGAAGCTGACTTTAGAAAATAAAAAGTCAGTGGACACAAATAAAAGACTGCGAAGCCCCCAGGTGTAAATGTCTGCAACTGATTAATGTAAAGCAGGATGTTGATGATGAAGAGCTCGCCCTTCCACATAAGTGTTCAATGTCAAGGCTCCCAAAAGATCGAAATGTTTATTTACAGACAATTATAAGAAAAATTGCCAATTTACCCACTGATGATTACTCTGTATAAATAAAACCAATAACCAAATAAATCAGTGAGCTCAGGGGCCATTGAAGTTACACTGATGTGATCCACAAAATCTATGAATTTACAGAGACTGTGACTAAAAGGTTTCAGGTTTTTCTCTTATACAGTATGCACACAAAATACTCTCAGGATTTCCATAAGGTGACGAGATGTATAGGAAAAGACCGTGACATCTTTCATGTCTGGAAAAGCATAAAAAAGCATTGGAAAAGTCTTGAAACTCAGTCATGAGACAAGCTGCAAATATTAAAGATCAGTAATATTTATTGTCGAATGGATGAAATGTATGGAAAATGTGTTGGGCAGCTGTAATATTCAGCATATTTGTGTGTAATGTACATTTATATTTATATGTGTATTCTGTGTGTGTTGTCTGAATGTTTGCAGTCCGTTCGACAGCACTGAGAAGATGAGGCCGCTGTCTGTCAGCAGGCAGTCAGTGTCCAGCAGAAAGAGTTCGGTTTACAGCTGGACGGCACCAAGCACCCCCTCCTTCACCGAGAAATACTTTATAGTGAGTATCCGGACGGGCTCACACACTTACAGTCTCTAACCTTAGCCACAACCCCAACCCTTACCCTGCAGCACATTTAGATTTAATGAGTTTTGCTGTGGGGACTTGCATTTTGTCCCCCGAAAGAGCGGTGAGTCTGCACAATGTGTAAATAGATTAATGACACACACATACAGGAAACATAGTGCCATACATACATACACAGATTCATGCATATATTCATGCATGCTCCTCCTTAACACACTCCACTACAATGCACATGTACTGGCAACCAGTTACAACAATGTTAAATCTATCTGTTCCCTTACACTTTTCATATTCAATGGGCTTTATTGGCATGACCACAAGATACCGTGTTGCCAAAAGCATTGTATAAACACTGACAAAAAAGTACAGTATATTCCAAACGTTGATAATGGTGCATAAATGTCTGTAAATGTTTATTTATGTTTAAATGTAAATTAAGTTTTAAATGTGGAACCACAACAGCAGTTTTATGACTTCTTTCTGGAAAAACACTTACAGATAATATACTTTTTTCATGTAAAATAAAGGATTTTCTGCTGTTATTCTCTGTTATTTCTTAAATTCTTTAGATCATATTAGGATTCAGTCATAATATGAGACTGAAAGTAAATTAGAGATGTTTATCAAACACTTCCTTTTGGGGTGGAGCATCAATGGCATGTACATGTAAACAGGACGGAAACACCTCTCAGTATAATGAAGTCCAGTTCAACACCACCTTTAACTATGACCTCAATAATAAACATATAATTAAATTTACATGTTTCAGACAAAGTAACCAAAACTTCATAAAGACAGATGTTATGGCAGAGCTGTTGTATTGGATTGCATTAAACTGTACAGATGTACCTAATAAAGTGGCCACTCTTTTTCTATTTCTTCTTTCTCTAATTTTGAAGTTAAAAATCAGCCATATTTCATCAGATTTCCATCAAGCATTTGAATAAATGGCTCAATTAAATAAAGGTTTGATCTTTACGCTGATGCGTGGCTCTTCTCCCTCCTCTGCAGTCGATGGTGCGTGAGCTGCAGGATCGAGAGGGTTCCCTCCCGTCTCTGGTGTCTAAAAGTCGACACAACAGAGGAGGCGTGTCTCTGCTCAGCTACCTGTCCAACCCGTCACACACCGCCGTCATGTCGAACCACAGCCCTCAAAGCCCTCACACCCTGAGGTATGTAGCGTAGGTTGGTAAGCATTAAAGGATAACGTGGGATTTGTCAGTAATAATAAGAATAAGAAAAAGATTCAATAATGCCAGCCTCATCCTTTAAAGCAGCAGTTCCCAACTTTTTTGGCTTGTTACCCCATAAATTGTCTGCTTGTAACCTCACGTCACAGGTTTTAGCCTTAATCTGGACACGAGTTACGAGCAGTTCAACCAAATCAGTTCATTTAGCTTTCTCAGATTGTTTGATTTGAATGATTTGTAGAGGCCTGAAGAGATGAAAGTATCCAGTAACCATCCATAAACATAATTTTGTGTAAGAACCTCCACGTTGGGGGGGGGGCATTGCTTTAAAGGAACTTTTTTTTTTGGGGGGGGGCTTGTTTTCAGTCTTACCCAGAGTTAGATTAGAGGATCAATATCAGTTTAATCTCTGTGGGATCAATAAAGCGATAGTTTAGGGACACGTACGCACCTCCAAAACACAACTCCAACTATAGTATAGAAATAAATAGAAAGTTGTCAGCATAGATTTATGTGTATTTTATGTTTCACTGTGATTTTAAGCTTTGCATGAAAATCAATTCCTTCACAGTCTCAGGCGGACTCACAGCTACCCCTCCAGCCCCAGTCAAGGCACCAGTCTGGGAGGAAGCCAGACTCAGCTGTCCCTCGGGGAAGAAGGATCCCTGGAGGTCTCTGCAGAGGAGAGGGAGAGGAGGACGAGGATGGATGAGAAAGAAGGAGAGGAGGAGTGGGGACGCGTGTTAGATACTCCCTCTACGCCAGCGGAGAGTAAAACTGGTTCCCTGCTGGCTCTGCAGATGTGAGGATGAAATCAAGAGCAAATAATGTTTCATCTCTTTTACTTGTGCGTTGTTGTCCCGTCAAAAACAAAAATGTCAACTTTTCATGAGCTAAGAAGTTGAAGTTAAGAGAAACTTTGTGACAGTGTCATTTTTAGATAATCCAATGAGCTTTTAAACTGTTTATTTAGCTATTAAAGTAGGAGAACCGGTAAAGGAACACTTCGGTTTATCGTATTGATCAAAAATCACCTGAATTGGAATTAAAAATATTCTGTCTACCGTCTATATGTCACCATGTTAAATCCTGTAATGATAACACCACATGATATTTCTGTAACACAGGTCCAGCACTCCTGATATCCTCAGAAAGAACACAGCAGGAGAAGCAGACCCTGAGACGCACAGTGCAGCCCTGGGACAGGACACTGTCACTGTACAGGTAAAACACACCTGAGGGCTCCACTTGAATCACTGCACTGAAATCCTGGTGCAAATAAAAATAGCTAGAGAGACGATCCTTCAGCCACAGGTCCAGAGGCTGAAGCCCTGATGTATCCCATTAAAAGTGTCACTGACAAGAGGGCACCAAAACAGCTGCACCCGTGGTTTTGCACGTGTGTAAGCCCACACTTGGGTGGTGTCTTGATGCCCTTCAGCTCGTCAGAAAAGCAGCGGTTTCACCACATTTGGTGGCACATCTCACCTACTGCGCCCAGACTACTTCATCCATCCTGGACCTTGCTTTTAGGTTTTAGTGGTGTACTTATACGTGAGTTTAAGAGTGTTTTAGTGGCCGATGTTGTGACGACTTTCACTGATTTGGTAGTACTAGTACTAGTAACAATAAGCTACCAATATTTTGTGGTCTAACAATATCTAATAATAATGTATCTTCAATTTTTAGGGGATTTTGTATGTGACACTTGTATTTATCTACTAGAGGGACTATTTTCCTGTCGACCTTCTCAGCTCCTCAGCTCTTCTTGTGTTTGCTCTGCTTCTCTCCTCAGTTCTTGTCTCATTTGTTCCAGGACTCCCCAGAATGTCAGTCATATTCTGCCCCTGCCTCGCCCACACCCACTACTCAGCCCCAAGCTGTAACCCCTTCCTCACCTATGACCCCGGGGAGGCCGGGGGTGAGCGGTGCCCAGCGCAGGGCCCAGGCCATCAGACTGGGAGTCCTGATCGCAGAGCTGGAGAAGACGTTACAGAACCAGAGCTGCTCTGAGAAGGAGCTGAGAGCACTGGACCACCAGATACTGCACCTGGCAACCATACTAAAGGTACCTGTGTGTATTTATACGTAAACACACACCTGTAAGCAAACGTACTGTGATCTTTATGTCCTTTATCTTTATAAATGTCTACATGTGTTCTCCCGCAGAACGACCTCTCCCTGTTGAGGAGCTCATCATCAGAAGAGACTCTGGCTGTGGAAGAAGTCCTGGGCAGCTTTGACTTCCTGTCACATGACTTCAACGGAGATGATGACACTTCCTGTTTGGGCAGCCTGAGACTAAAAGACAGTGGGTGAGTTCACAGACAGACACAGGAGAAAAATCGATAAAACACTCAACGCTGACTTAATGAAACAACTCATCTCTCCTTTTTTGTTTTTATCCGTCAGCATCAGTTCCTTCCAGCAGAGCACTCTGAGGAGTCACGGCCTCCTCTCCCAGAACAGCCAATCAGCTTCTGAGGAAGAGTTGGTCATCGCCCCTCTGACTTCTGGGAACTGGGGTCTTGACCAGGCTCTTGAGACTCACCTGGATATATGTTGCATCCTGCTACAGGTACCGTATGTTTCATGTCACAAGCGATGTCCACACGAACCATGTTTTTGTATAAATGTTCTCATCTTTTCTATGATGTAACACATATAGAGTTTGGAGTCCAATCCTGAACTTAGCATCGTCCTGGTTCCCTCCACAGAAAGCCAACGGGATTTTTCCATTGGATTTTGGATTATTGCAGAAAATAAACTCTGTGGTGAACAAAAGTTTATGATACTGACACGTTTTGTTCAGCAAGATAATCTTCACAGATGAACACCACTTTATGATGTTTGAAGCGTAAAGTCAACCTCCAGCAGTAAAAAACTAACGTTAGGCTATAAACCAGCTCCACCACGGTCACATGACTTCAGCGTCTCCACCACTGAGCTTCCAGCTCTGACCTCTTCTACAAAAGCCTTTGGGAAAGTTTGAGTTAGAACAGTTTGCAGTATAAACCCAACGAGGCTGTAAAGGAGGACGAGTGAGTCGATGAGTTTCTGTGTTCGGCTTGATGACGTTTAATGTCCCCGACAGCCTCTGTAGTCTCATTTAGACTCTTGTTAGCAACCGACTTTTTTAAGACACGTGAAAGCTTCAAAATTCACGTGTGGGGTATTTACTGACGGATTTTATGTCGCAGAACAAAACATGAAAATCTCTTAAGCTTGTGTTAACCACAGACCTTATTTCAGGCATGAAACCAAAAACCCATTCAAGAAACCCACTGACTTCCAGACCAGAAGAGCGAAAATGCTAACTTATTTCAGGGTTTTAGGACTCCTGCAGAACTCTATTTCCTACAGAAACAGACTTTTATGCAAAGCAAGATAACAAAACACATCAAACCCTTTTTGTACATGTCCTGAAGCATGTCCTCAAATACTCCAAATGCCAAGTTGTGCAGTGGATGTAAATGATGAGATGCAGAATCATCCTATATGTCCGTAATTTCTACAATACTGGGTATGTTGTGCTGTATTTCTCAGGGTTTAGTCGTCGCATGCAGGAACCACTAGATGGCAACACAAGCAGGATTTTCTGCCTATGTGTAGTTACTCTTCAACAATACAGGCAGGTATGAGGAGGCTATTAGGAATCCGTTTCTGCCCCTCGTCTGTCTCCACCCTCAGACTTGCTTGTCAAAACCTAACAAATGCACATAATGTTTCCTCAGATGATAAGAACGACCGACTTCAGCCCATCGAGGAGGGACCTGCTGGAGGAAATGTCTCTCCAAGCTGAAGTCCTGGACAGAGTCAGCTGTCTGCTGCTAGAGAAGAACGACACCATCTCTGCTAGCAACAGTTAGTGGAAGATCTGTTTATCTGTCTTTCAGAGAACGACATTGTCTATAATTCATACATCATTGATCCAAATCTTTGACCTAGGCATTTCTTACACTCTGCAATGCACACTTTATTACTGCCAATTGGTGATAATGAAGAACTCTCCTGTTCTGTACATGTTAAGCATATTCTGGTTCTTGTGGTGTGCATGGGTAAATAAAGGTAAACACAAGATTTTCATTCTCCTCCTCTTCCTCCTCTCTTCACCTTCAGTCCTCCCGAAGGCCCAGAGGACGAGGGACGTGCTGTTGTTCTGGGAGGAGTGTGTGAACGACAGCAGCTCTCCTTTCTGTTGCAGCTCCGACAGCTTCTCCAGGACGTTAAGGAAACGCTACACGCACAAGGTGAAGGCCAAGCAGCCCGGCCAGTCAGAAAAAGGTACACTTCATTCTGAACTTTCTTACACATAGCTGAATTCTTGATGCTTATTTGTGATCATTTGTTTCATTTCATGTTTCTCTTCAACATATCTCGTCTGCTACTGATGTAGTTCACAATTCCCCACATTTCCCATAATGCCTTTTTGCAACTCAGACGATGAGCATCGACTTGTTGCATCAGTTTGTGCAGAGAGCTCGTTACCTGCAGGGGGAGACCGCTACGACCTGCAAGGCGAGGGTCATGTGGTAGTTGAGCTAGCATTACCGTTTGTTGTGTATTTATTGCGATGACATTGAGCTCTTGTCCTCTTCATTATCTGATGTTTCTTTAGACAATCTGAACAGAGCTGGTGGAAGTTTTTCGCTGGCCGACAGACCCAAACATTAACGAATCTGAGGGGAAAAAATCTGTGATATCACGACTGTAACACAGAAATTGTAATTTATTTTGACCTTAAATGTGGTTTTAAAAGTCAGATGTTTTAGAATCTGTTTGCATGAATATTCATTATTGACGTAAATGTTTTATTCTGGAGGTTGGCTTGCTAGAAGTCTTTAGCTTATTTCTCTCGTGATCATCGTGTTTACATTTCTAAATTTTTGCATTGTTCAAATCACCGTTTGTCAAAACTAAATAGAGGTGAAACAATAAAGAAACACAGCAGCTTGATTAACAAACTGTACTGTATTTTTCCCTTTGCCTCCCATCTGCAGAGAGAGGAAAAATTCACCATCAAATAATAAAATGCAAACAAATTCAAAGTAGTAAAGGCAGCGTTTCAGTATCTCAGGCAGTAATAGATGTTGGCTCCTGCACTGACTCACTTTCTGACTGAGCTGGAAACCTCGTTCTCCCTCCTCTGCAGTGTTTTCTCGGCTCCTGCAGCAGGTCCAGACGGCCTGTCGGGTGGTGCCCAGCCCTCGGCCGGTCTGCAGCCCAGAGAGAGTCACCCTCTTCCAGCTGTCGGTGTATCTGAAACGCTGGAGCGTCCAGGAGCTGGGAGAGCACATCTCACGCCTCTCCAAAGAAGGTATAGCTATCATGTTAAAACTAAAAATATTATACATCCCAGTTATCTGTACAAATTGTTTTAGGGTTGGTTCACTCAAATTACAAAAAAAAAAGCAGAATCTAGACTTTTAAATAGCTTTGATTTTCTTTGTCTAGGTTTTGAGATATCTGTTTCTGAGATTTCTTTCTCCATCCCAATACAGCACAGCACTGAAAAATTAAATTAAAAAATCTTTTGTGTCTCAGTGTGAACAGTTTTCGTAGGGATTATTTATTTGAGGTCACTGGAGGTCTGTGGATTTTTAAATGAAATTATTTCAATGCTTTGAGCTTCACAAACGAAATTCCACTCATCTTCTGTCACGGGGGGGGTGAGTGTGAAGCTGCAAGGAATAGGGCCTAAAACTGCAGACAATTGAGCAGACAGGAACAGTTCAGGGATTTAATGACAAAACGTTAGAACATAAGCTCACTGAATCATAAGACAGGCAAACGTCAAAGCCAGGAAGGCACGGCGCAACAAAGACAATCTGGCAACTGACTGGGGAAAACGGGCTGGTATATGTGTGCAGGGCTGATGAGGAAAGTAGCAACAGGTGTGTAGGTGAGAGCAGGGGTGGGGGGGTTGTCAGGTGACCAGGACTGGTAAGAAAGTCTGAAGGCATCTAGTGGCTGGCTCCGGGATGGCTCATGACATCTTCATTATATCAGGGCGAGTAAATAAGTTTTCAGGGCTTTAATGGCTACAGACCACCGTAAAACAGACCACACTAAACATACAGGATTTATTTAAATCTAAATCCATCTCGTTTTTGTTTTTTTTACTGACTTCACACCTAGTGTCACACATGACAGGCATCTCCAAAGTTTGTGTATAAAGAGATGTGCGTGTGTGTGTGTGTGTGTGTGTGTGTGTGTGTGTGTGTGTGTGTGTGTGTGTGTGTGTGTCCTGCTGGTATCTGTTGTGTATTCGAGGAATGGTATACTGTTATAGTTCGACTAGAGAGCTTTAGGATCTGAGAACGTTCCAGAAATTCCAGCTTGCCAAAGGCATCTGGACCATCCGTCGACATTACAGCCGAATGGTCACACCAAACCAACTGGGCGTGTGTGTGTGTGTGCGTGTGTGTGCGTGTGTTTAGGCCACAGCTCTCCTTAAAGGATCAATAAAGTTTCAACAACCATATGATTCATAAACATGAACAAACAAAAACACATCCTTCCTTCCTCTCTTCCTCTCCTCCCTCCCTTGCTTCCTCTCCTCCTTCATGTGGCTACAGTATGTTGATGTCTGCTGTTTATTAAAGTGATAAACTACATTTGGTTTGCACGGCACGGCACATATAAAACTTATAAAACAACAACACTGTGTTTCTGTGCTTGATTCAATGTGGGACAAACAAAGTCTGACATTAATCTTGGCATTTGTTTCAACTCACTTTGAACACCAGGCGGGTGGAGTTTACAGCCCAAGGAAGACAAAGAGGGCCCAGAGCGATTAGATAAAACTGAATTTACTTTTCTGAAATGTAAAAAATTGTCATTAAAAACATCTCAAAGCTGTATATGCGCTGCACAGACATAATTCATAGAAGTGTGAATATTAATGTGCCTGTAAATGAGAGTGAAGTTATGTTAAATAAACATTAAAACAAGCCTATTCTGATGTTTGAGTGGAAATAAAATGGATGTTCCTAAATTTGCTTATAAAAGCTCACAAAAGTAAATGTAGATATCATGCAAATCCTAAACTTTGACCTGTTTTTAATGTCAAGAATGAACTTAAAAACAAGAATGAAGTCCTTAAAGGGCTAAAAACAAAAAACAAAAAAAACAAAACGTGATTTGATTGAAAGCTCCAGCTTTTAAATTTAATTTAACAGCTATTAAATGGACCTTACGATTTTCCCAACTGAACAAAAGGTCACTGGTGTGTTTCAGAGTACATCCTGTCAGCCCTAAGGAGCCCCAAAAGGAGGCGGGCTTTAAATAAGATGAGGGGGCGGTGCATCGCGGAGCTCCTCCCACTGGGATGCACGCTGCAGACTCTGGCCGCCCTGCAGATCGACTCCAACCACAAAGTCTGCAAAGCTGCTGCCAACTGTCTCTGCAGAGCTGCAGGCTGCAAGGCCTTCAGGAGCAAGGTGCATCAAACTGTCCCAGTCAGTGTGTGACCATCAGTGGCGATTCTAGAGTCTGTTGGGGCCCTGGGCAAAGATTCCCAGGGGGCCCCTCCAACCAGCGTTCATCACCATTATGTTATAAATAATCTGACACCAAATAACGAAAAATGTACGAAATCTACACAACTTTTTTATTTCAAATGTTCACAATAAAAGCCTGCAAAGTTCTGCAGGAATGACACGGGGCCCCTTTAGGGGGGTTTCCTTCTGGTTAGCATCAATAAGACTGAGAGTCTACAGTCATGCTAGCGGCTTTGTGAGGCTGTACTTAGGCTTTAAGCTAAATGCTACCATTGCATGCTCACAGTGAAAATGTTAACATGCTGATGTTTAGCAGGTATTATGTTTATCATGTTCACCGTCTTAGTTTACAGAGTTAGCATGCTAACGTATTAGCACTAAACACAAAGTACAGCTGAGGCTGATGGGAATGTCGTCACAAAGTGTCGGACACATTACAGTTTTGACCTGATGATGGCGCTAGAGGGAAAAGTCAGAGGATCTCCAAAGTCATTAGGATTCATCCTCTGGGGACCATGAATGTCTGTACAAAATGTATTGTCAATCCATCCAACAGTTGTTGAGATATTTTAGTCTGGACCAGAGTGGTTCAGTATAAATAACATGGGAAGAAATAGACACGGGCATAGCTTCCTAAAATTGTTTAGTTGCTCGGTTTCCCAGCATGCCTTTCACTGCTGTTTTTAACTTTTATTCAACCAGGGACGTTTCACTGAGAGCTCACACAGTTACACACATTCACGCCTGGAAGCTGCCCAGCACAACCACAGTCTGATCTGTTGGCCAGTGACTAAATTCAAATGTTGAACATGGTCAACATTATACCTGCTAAACATCAGCATGTTAGCATGTGCTGAAGTCCAGCCTCACAGAGCTGCTAACACTGCTGTCTTGTTATTTCTAACATACAGTGCATTGGGTACTCTCTTGGTTTACCTTGTGAAAATAAATGCAGCTCCTGCAACAACACAAGTAACATCTGTCTTACTTCTCCGTGTTAACCTTCTTCTCAAGGCGGTCGTTTACTACACGGAGAGTTTGAAGAGCACTGATGTTCAAATCCAGCAAGGCTCCTGTCTGGCTCTTAAATGCCTCAGGGTGAGCACCACACATCACACGAACCCTCAGCAGACATACGCAACACTCACAGAAATACAGTTTTCAGCAGCGTCTGCTACATTATCAACTGCCCAGCATGTGTGTGTGTGTGTGTGTGTGTTTGCCAGGCGACAGAGAGTGTGGACCACATAGCAGATTTGTGGAGATCAGCAGACGAAGATCTTCGCAGCGCTGCAAAAGAGGCCGTCCTCTCCTTTGGTACAAACATTAATTATTCTTCATGCATTTGTATTTTATTATATTTTGTTTTATTATACTTTCTATCTGTCCATCTGCAGGTAAAAAGGGCTACCTGGCCTTCCAGAGGATGGACCAGCTGTACGCTGAGATGCAGGAGGAGGCTTATCAGAACCAAGAGACTGAGATTACCATCCTATAGGACACAAGTCTGGACCTAAAACAGGCAGAGGGTATTTTTCTGATCAGACCTGACATGAAGAGTCTCAATGATCCTGACTATCAGGGAGAGAGACTAGATTTAAACAAAGTTTGTGCCTGAGTTGTATAAAGTTTATGAGCCGGCACTGAAGGGGAATGTGAGGATGTACTTTCTGGTCTTGTTTGAGGAAATCTGTGGTGCCTTCACAACAAATACCAAAGGGACGAGTGCAGAGGAAGTTCCAAAGATGGTGACTCTGGCTTTCTCTGGACGGATCGCTCGCTCGCTCACTGATGCTTTTGCTCTGATTTTCTTCACCCTTTGACCAGAGAAGTGACTTTACTGGGATCTTGAATTTGTTTTGGACAAATACGCAGAGTTTTGTTCTAAGAATAAGGAGTTCTGTTCTTGATATTTAACCTGCTAAAATGCCTGCCTGGGAACCAGACGAACCTGCGAGCTCATGTTTTATTTGCTCTGCAGATGCGTCTGGTCCCCCTCCCAGTCAGACAGATTTTGAACAGTTTGAACAGAGGAATTCACATCTTACAGAAGGAGTCAGATCTACCTGTGACTGGTTACTTTCCTTGCTTTCATCAGCCTTTGCTTAGTAGGAGGAACATAAAATGGCTGCTGAAATGTTTCCACAAACAGGAGCTGTGACATTCAGGGACGCCAGAGGATTACAGTACAAACAGCTCTGGCAGGCAGCCAAACAGCATTTAAGAGGTTTTACTCTGCTCTCCTAAATCTGTTGTTTCTGTCAGTGAGTTTGCTGGGTTGCAGATGATATGGCTGCAGCCGCTGGATGTTACGTGCTGATCAAAGTGCGTTGTCATTCGAGATACATACGTGCACTGATTTGCATTGATTTAGCTTGAAGGAGGTGACAATCCTGAAAGAATGCACAAGTCAAGATCAAGCCACTGTTAGTGAACACCTAATGGATCGTGCTACTTCATACATTCATTTGTATGCCACCAAATTAGGTGTATTCCAGTTACTAGGGCTGCAACTAACTGTTATTTTCATTATCAATTTATCTGACAGTTATTTCCTTGATAAATTTGTTTTGTCTGGAAAATGTCTATTTTTAGTTTCCCAGAGGTCAAGGTGACATCTTCAATGTCTTGTTTTGTTGGATCAGCAGTAAAAACCCAAAGATATTCAGTTTACTTTGATTATAAAACAGATTCTGGGCATTTCTGCTTATTTGATTATCAAAATGGTCGATTACTTTTCTGTTGAGTGATTTACGGACTAATCCGAACTGAGACACAAGGTTCAGCTCTACCAGTGCTGTGTAACTGGTAGAGCTGAACCTTGTGTCTCAGTTCGGATACTTCCATTAGTACACTCTGTACACTCTGTACTTAGTTGCGTAGTTCGTGAATTTCAACAGGGTAGTGTTGTCTCAAATTGAACACAGCCGTTGTGCATTTACAGGAAATGACGATCGTAACATTTGACTCCTTCTTTTATATGGTGAATTACCGGGCTGATCACTATTGCCAACATTTGACCGCGATTGTCGCCCGCTTAAATACCCACCGGCTTGTTTGCTCACTTGACTTCAATTCAATTTTATTAAAAAGGAATAAAAATAAACGTGCCCTTACTTTTAGCCGTAACAATCCGAAACCGCAGCCACCATTTTCACAGGTTAGTAGTCCCTCCCCTTCCGCTACGTAGCCAAGATGGTGACCGTTGAAGGTCGTACACCATCCGGGTGAACGTGTAAGTACAGAAGAATGTGATTTGAGGCACAGCTTCTCATAGAAATATGAAGCTGTTTGTTGTTATCAAACTGGTAGTCGGATACAAACTAAATCCATCTACATGATGCTGCTTGACCCAGCAGTCTGTTCATGTCATATTTATAAGCTACTGGGTGGCGCGTGAGTTTATCTTCATTATTATACTTTTCGTTTTGTTGAAAGAAGTGAAGTGTTTAATAAATATTGTGTCATTTCTCACACCACGTCACCGTTACTTACGAGTTACCTGGTTGGCACGTGTCCCCTCAGGTAAAGTCATGTCACAATGCTAATTTGAAATGATGAGTTAATGTACGTTCAGTAAAAGTGTGAACGGCTGCTGCTCTGCTTTCAGAGAGGCTGATCAAATGAATGTGTCTGAAATGTCCTTTTTCTGTGTAACTCAATTAGTGGCATATAGATGAATGTAACTGAGTTAACACTGACGATCCATGAGGCCTTAATTGATCACATGAACTCATAGTGGCTTGATCATTTCTTAATGATGATGTGCTTTGTACCTTTATTATTAAGCGTTACCTGATTTCCTCCCTCTGTCAGTGTTTGGCCTCAGCTTTGTGTCGTCACTGAAATGCAGGCAGGCGCTGCCCTCTGCTGGCTGTTTGACTAAACTGAAGTTTGGGAAGGGCCCTGACCTGAGGATGCTTTCGCTCGCCACAGAGTAGATTTAGCCGTGGTTAAACTGACCTGGGACCTCTCTGACTGCCTGGGATATTTAAGGAATGTTTGCAAGGTCAATAAAAATGGCATGGGAAGAAGATGTTAGTCAGCTTTTTTATATGTACAAGGCAGAGAAGGTTTTTCTTCAGCCTTGATGGCGCAATACAGGTCAACTCTGCATCTCGTTTAGGGACGTTTTTGGCATAAAAAATGCACTAGAAAAAACTCATTATGCTCCAAATCTGATTATTTACTCCTCCCAATATTCTAGGAAATAAAGCAGGGGGTCAAAATCCTCAGCATACCAAAGCTCTCATGTTGAAAACCATATCTTTAATCAATTCAACCACGCCATAAATATCTCACAAGGGATGCTATAATGCACAACAGCAAGCGAAGACACTGTTCGTCTTTTCTTTCAGATAATCAGATGCAGAGTCAAATTAGCTCCTAAAAGGAAACCTTGAAAATGTCCAGAATATAAACAAGAACCAGAGCTGGGTCTTAACTCTGCATGGTTTGTTTTAGTTCAAAGATTTGTAAAGATAATATAAAAGGAATAGATAAGCAGAAGTTGTTATCTTTCCTAATTTTTTTCAGAATAGATTTGACCTGTTAAAACCTCCCAGAATTAAAGACAGAACACCAGTTCTTTACGTTTGTTCAGTAATATTGGCAAACTGATCAGCTGAGAGACACTGAGGCTACAGTACTTCTGTTTAGTCGTTTTCTAGCTGCAGTTGCAAAAGCAGGATCTCTAAAATCTGAGTTTTAACCCAGCAATGACAAACACCTGTCACCTGCTGTTTTGGGGGTAGAAAACACTAAAGGGGTTACTGGCATAATTAGCATACATGTTTTTGTTGATTTGAGGTATGTGACATTTCAGTTTGACTTTGCTCATGCGACCTGTGAACTCAGTAACACTTACAATAAGTATTAAACAAACGGGGCAATAATGAACATTTTTAGAGAGCAGAGACAAATCGAAATGTAAAAGAAAATAAGTTAAGATCAGATTGTCCATGCAAAGGTCCATCGCCGTACACAAGAAAAGATGAAATCATTTAGGCCTCAAGACTTATTAGGAGTTCGGACTCGTCCGTCTTAACTTTCGCACCTGAAGTCGAGACTTGAGACTTTTTTCTGACTTGGTCCCACCAATGCATCAAACGGTGGTTTTAACAATTATATATATATGATTATAACTGGATGTATATTGCTTACAGAAATGTGTATTAAGAGACTTTATACTGCACTTCTTTGCGTTTCACTTTTGTGCGCATTAAAAGAACTCGACATTCACTGTGGCTGTTTCTTGCGCTCTGACAAACATTTCTGTCTTCAGTGGAAACAGACTGACAACTACAATAAATACGTCTTTACATCATGAAGATCCATCTGAAAAATCAAGAGTAAGTTTTTCTCATTTTTCTTTTATTTTCTTTTATTTCTACTTATTTTGTCTAAAGCTTCAAATACAATTAAATCTTTTCTCGATTCTAGAAAATACCTTATGTTATGCAGTTAGAGAAGCTAATGAGTAACTTAAAGGTATTTCTGGTATAAACATTGAGAAACACAGCAGCCCAGATACATTTTAAATACAGTAAATAAAAGAATGATTTAATGCATATATCTGGGACTATAATCAGTTAACTATAGAAGGAAAACAGATTTCCATTGCACCATAACCAACAAGCATTTTTTTTATTTCCTAACAATTATATCTGAATACTTTGTGCGTGGCATCTCCGAGTTGTGTCATTCATAGCCACTTTGAGGCTTGTAACAATATTGTGGTGTAACCGATTCGATTTTAAAAACTCACGAATAAAACAAACCACAAAAAATCCTGATGCACAAAGTTTATCTTGGCTCCGAGTTTCTAACAAGAAGTGATGGTGAAATCCAGAGCTGTATTTTTGCAATAAATCTTTCTCTCGTTTTATAAACACAGGGGGTTTTCTCAGCTCGTCCAGGATGAAAAAAAAATCAATTAGGAGGAGGGTAATGATGATGTTAAACTCTGTGGGGAAATGGGAGCAGGTTGTTAGCTTGGCTTGCACTTGAGTTGCATCAACTGAAACCCACACCCAGCTCTGGTTTACCGTTTCCCACTTGTTTGTTTGATCCACCATCATTTTCTAACCTGCTTTACCCCTGTGCTGAACTGCTATCGCTTCATGACACATGATTTATACTCGTTTAAAAGACCGGGGGGGGGTCCTGCTCGGGTCACCAAGTTAAAGACTTTAAATATCATTTTAAAGCTGGAGTGCTGGACTTTCACATATAAATGAAGGTCCGTTACATTCAAGTCGTTGCCAGATGAGTTCACACAGTGCTGATTCAGCTGATCAAATCTCTCTGTATGTCGCAGTATACCTGAGTTTTTAAATCTGCTGTGTGTGGCGACACCTGGACACCTGGTGCTGGAGCACCGGTAGTAAAACCAGAGCCATGTTGAGAGAGAGTCACATCAACAGAAGTTCAAAGTGCTTGACGGTCACGTGATTCACGTAGACTTCAGATAGCTCTCTCTACACAGGGTACGTACAGGTTTTCAAGAATGAAATTCAAGCGCTTTTCAAGTACTTTCAAGGTACCTAAACCAAAAATGCCCAGACTCTCGAAGCCTTTATCATCACATCTAAATTGTTACTATAAATGCCAGGAGACAAACAAATATCACGATGGGATTGTTTCATTTGAAATACTAAAACATTTCTGGTTTACATGAGTGACTGTCAATGATGAAACACCAGATTATGTTTGAAAATCAAGCATTTTTCCAAGGAGTATATTCGAATTCAAGCATATTCCTAACCTTGAAAACATAAGTTAAAATTAAAAATTAAAATTTTCCAAACTTTCAAGACTTAGTACGAACCCTCTCTACATGGCTCTGGTAGCTTGAGCAACCAGGAGTCTGGAGGAAAACCCTAAGAAGCTCCCAGAAAAGTTTCTGATGCTGCAGATAAAAAAAGAAACTCTGCGTTCAGAGGAAGGACTACAGTCAGAAACAGAAACCAACGGGGAGAACCATCGGTGGAGCTTTTCCTGTTGGAGAGGCTGGAAGAAGAGCAGGGACTGAGGGCAGACAGGATGTGGCCTTACTGCTCTTGGACCGGTTGGTCTTTGTAAAATATCTGGAGTAGGCTGTGTAGCTGTTACATTTACTCTACCTAAATAATGGATTATTGTCTTGGAGCTGTGGAAATTTGATGGGGGCGAGCTCCCCTGGTGGCAGACGTCAGTGTTTGTGTAATTACTCTCACTGCCAAAAGGGGGAGACAAAAGTTCCGCACTCCAGCTTTAAAATACAAAACAAAACTCTTGCGTAAAAGTCAAAATTAGTTTCCAAAATACCTTTTTTCATGCTTGATATAATACTGAATTCTACACAGCTTAACAGGTTGAGAGGAAAAACTTTATTTAAATTAAAACCAAAGCAGTGAGCATGTTGAGCACACACATATACCAACAGGTACACAGTAGAAACACCTTAGCCTGTGTCTGACAGCTAAACATAACACTTGCAGCAGTGATACACAAGGAAACTTAATGACAGCATTGCCCTTTTGATTAACAATAAACGTCTTATTGTCAGTGAACATTTGATACCGTTTCCTCAGCCAGCACTCTGTATTGCTTATTGTAGCTGGAAATACTGACCATCTACTGTTATGTTACCTTGTGCATCGCCACATTTTAACGCTTATCAGCATGTCGTGATCACAAAGAAATACACACCTGTTGCACATTTTCTTTCGTACACCCTACATACACACCCTACACACACACCCTACACACACACCCTACACACACAGATTATTCTACCCTTTGGAAATGTTCAGCATTTTGTTTTAATTAATTAAAATATGTGTGAATTTAATGCTTGAAGAAAAAAACAAAAAACTAACAGCAACCCATGCACAAGAAGGAAAAAAAAAACAGCAAACAAGATCAGATCGTGAGTCTGGCGATAAAGGGGACATTCACTCTGAGGCGAGATGAGGAAGAGGAGACGAGGAAGAGGGGCGGCTGCAGAGCACAGAGGGAGATAACGGGACAGTTTCTCAGCATTAAAACACCTTCTGAGGTGTGTTTGTGTGGCGACGCGACAAAGGAGGAATTATTCACAGCATAGTTATTGATTGTCCAGTGTCTGTGTGCTCTCCTTGTTGAGGATAGCAATACGTGTGCAGAGCCAAAGTGGCGACAGAGTTTGGTCAGGTTGGATTGTGAAAGGCATGTCGCTCCTCTTTTCTCCAGAGCTTGGGGGCAAAACGTATCAAGATGCCAGCTGTTCTTTAACGCCAGCTTAAAAAAGTTACGGGGCTGGGAAGCAAGCACGGCTGCCGGGGGAAACTTGACACATCCGACTCTGTCTGCAGCTTTTGAGTGGGGGTGCGTGGATTTTGGCCGCTGGAAGTGGAGAGCATTTTCATTCTAAAAAGATGACCAAACAGCAAGGTTTTTGGAGCCACGTTGGGAAGTAAACAAGTCAGAGGG
The DNA here is from genome assembly GCA_005408345.1 of Macquaria australasica. Lineage (NCBI taxonomy): Eukaryota > Metazoa > Chordata > Actinopteri > Centrarchiformes > Percichthyidae > Macquaria > Macquaria australasica. The sequence continues at coordinate 195,848 of SEMN01000177.1, read as the reverse complement.
CTAGAAAGGAACCAGAATACTGAAACACAGTGGTCGCTTCAGGCCGACGTCACATGTGGTGGATATATTGTCTAGTTTTCATTCAGATGCTGGAATGAAATTTTGCTGAAAGTGAAATTCTTCTTTCCTCAAGTTCACACATGTCCTTTCCTTAGCATTATAAAGTTTGGATGGCCCTCTTTCCCTTCCTGTTACATTAAAGTACACACAATGTCTCCTCTGACATCGCGTCCCCCCCTCATCTCCTCCTACCACCTGAAATTTAAGTCTAGTCTTTCTTCACAGCATGGCAAAACAGCCCCCCATAATCCTCCAAAACTGGCTCTCCTCCTCCTCCTCTAACGCCTTTGGCCGAGCGCGCTCTGTATTTGTGGTGTTCCCCTCCAGCAACACCACCTCTACACCGCTCTCTCAACCCCAAAGTGTACTCTGTCCACTCTTACAGTATGGCAGTCTCATTCCCCCAGCAATGCCTCTCCACCTTTCGCACCCTCCCTTCCTCCTTTCCAATAACCCCCCCCCCCCTTTTCTCTCTCCTAGGTCCCGACAATCGCTGGGTCGTGGGCAGCGTCCGGCAGTGCGGCGTCCTGGCAGTGGTAGAGGAAGCAGTTGCCCCAGCAGCTGTAGCAGATGAGGAAGAGGGCAGCCAGGAAGACCAAGGCACAGATGGTGCAGGGCTTCCTCTCCAGCAAGAAGCTGAGCAGGTAGAAGCCCATGAACATGGAGTGGTTGAACCACAGCGCCGGGTTCAGCGGCTTGGGGATGAGCAGCACAGGGAGTAGCCACTGTAGGCAATACATTGTCTCTTTGTTTTTTTTTTTTGAATAAAGGGAGTTGGCAGCGGATCTCTGTGGGGCTGGTGCAGTTCAATCCAGACTCGTTTGAGGTCTTTGAAGGAAGAGGACGTGGCAGACTCAGGGCGTTGGGGAAACGGACCTTAGCAGATGGTAAGATGTGGGAGAGTCGTCCTACCCGACAGAGCTGGGATGATGCAGGAACAGGTCAAAGAAGCCAGATGTTGTCAGGTCGTCCCTGGAGACGGCAGAGGACAGATGAGGGGAAAGTCTGAGGATTTCAAATCCCAAACAAAGTCTGGTCAAACTAAGGCTGCAACTAACAATTATCGATTAGTCGATTGGTCTATTTGGTGCCACAAAATAGTGAAAATATCCATCACAATTTCCTAGAGCCCTGGGTGATGTCGGTACATTAAACGTATCATCACACAGGACAAAAAGAGAGCAGGAAATCCTCATAACGGAGCAGCTGGAAGTAGGAAATGTTTTTATTTTAAATTCACAAACGATTATCAAAACAGCTGCCGATCATTATTCTGTCAATAGACTAATCGTTTCAGCTCTGGATCAAACACCCTTACTGTGACTGTAGTACTGCTACCATTAAATGACTTATAATATACATACAACAACTAAGCATGACTATGTTTGCATAGACAGTTCTGACTCTATATACAGCAATATAGCATGTTGACAAAGCTAATATTTTTAGAGCCTGCTAATCCATACAGTCCTCTTTACATGTAACGGAGCAAAGGCTGCCAAAATGGGAGTTTCATTCTAGAGCTGAAACAAGTACTTGATTAAATGATTGATTAAAAATCAATTAGCAAAAGCAAAAAATGCCAAACAGTCTCTGGTTTCAGCTTGTTCTTAGACTTTCATGACATCAAACTGGATATCTTTGGGTTCTGAACTGGTTTGTTGGAAAAACCAAGCAATATAATAATAATAATAATAATAATAATAATAATATATCCCCAGATGATCCTCAGATTCATTGATAATAAAGAAGAATTGTTAGTCAAGACAAGAGACGCCTTCGTTGATCCCCAGGTGGGAAATTCAAGTGTACCGATAAATAGAGGAGAAGAAAATAAGAACAGAAATAAAAACAGAAACTATACAAGAGCAATTAAACTCAAACGTACAAGGAAAGTAGTAAACATACATTACCCACCAACAGTGTTGCACCAAGTCTACCGACCGCCTCCTCTCAAGTAAACTGAGCGACACCCCAGCATTTCATTCTGCCCTATATTTATAGAAGTGAAAGACGATGCACTTGAAGTCTGAGATGCTCCTTACAAATACCTCACAACACGGGAGTCAAAGCCCATCTCCTGCTGCCCGGACTAACCCGCCTTCAGCACTATACTTAGAGCCGCTCCTTTAACTGGCTCCCGAGACTCCAGATTTAGCACAGACATCACATCTGTGGATATAAACAGACCCTGTAACACACGCGTATATTAGTCGGGATGGTGTGGGAAGATTTCGGCCGTGTGGTGCAGCAGCTACAGAGTTCAGGCCGCACGGAAACACACACGGCTTCCGCAGTAAACCGCGTTGCACGGTGACCTCCCCGTAAGGGCCCGACGCCCGGCTAACGTCGCTGCAACTAACCAGCCAACTAACCAACTAGTCAGCAAGCTTGTTGGTTCACTTGCAGCCGACACTAAACTAGTTGAGTCACAACGTTAGATGGGACGGGTTAACTTGGCGCCGAGGCGACTGGTTGACGGGGAACGGGCAGAGGAGCAGAGGGGCCAAAAAACCAAACTCCATTCAAAAATCTGCCAATTTAAGGCTGCCGGGGCTCGGAAGTGAAAGCCCGGGCACCGCGAGACGACGCGCACACACGTTTTTAAAGCCCGACGGAGCCGCTCATTACTTCGGTGCACTGCAAGCACAGCGGACACACTTTGTTATGTAGTGATTTTAACATTTAAAACGGCCTCGTCTACAATCGCCTTCCGCAAAAAAAAAAAAAAAACCCCATCGCAGTGAGCCAGTTACACGCACTGTAGGCTAGCGGGCTAGCTAGGTTAGCTTGAAAAACAAAAGACTCCTCGAACGTATTGTTCCGCCGGCAGCTGGCGGACACGGGTCGGCGTGTTTACAAAAGCTGGTGTCCGCGTTTCGGTGGATATGTACCAAAAAGAAGCGCACAAACCTGACATCTCCCGGGCTCATTCTCGGCAGACAAACCGTCAACACTGACTGCGTCAGCTAACAAACATTAGCGTTAGCTCAAAGGACCCCTGGTGCAACGCCGAGCCGGGAGGTTTGGAAGACCGCGATCTGCCTGAACACATTTAACTTCGCTTCGGCAGGGTTTGTCCGCCAGTGAGTCTTGAAGTATCGGGGTTTTTCTCCCCCCCCCCCCCAGCCAGTGACCCCGTTTTTAGTTCGTCACATTGTGAGAGTTTTCAAGTTGTTAACTGCATGAATTTGAAAGAGCACCAAATGGAGCCCGAGATGGGCTTAAAAATCTGACCACCAACACCTGACTGCACAGGCAGGTGTGGACTGAGGGTGACATGCAGTATTATGTAAGGCTGGTATAAAAGGCACAGAAAAGACGAGGCCTCAGGGTGTTGGGGCCCCCCAGCTGACCCCTGTGTGTCCTGCATGTGCTCGGTCAGTTTCCATTAAGTTCAGGGCAGCTTCAGTTTGTCTGTATCTTAGTTTGTGGTAATTTTATTAAACACTGCTTTAAGGTAAAGGTCTTAAAGGATAACTGTGGGTTATTCCCCTGTGTCATAGACCTCCGCTGTAGTCCAAAAATGATGCAAAATACATCAGTGAGCCACACGGTGTGAATCGGTGACATCCCTAATTCCAGTGAACACGGGCACTGTAAAGAGGTTCTTCTCAATTTCTGTAAATTATATGGAGATGTGCAGACATTGAGGTCAATACAACAAATGGTCCTTAAGGGAAACTATATAGCTATATATAACTATACAGCTCAGGCATCGTAAAAGTGTTTTTCAAACATCCAGTGTTGAAGACAGACTCCACACAGCCTCGTAATCAGCTGCCAAGCTTGTTTTTTCCACTCCTATCATTTAAGATATGTTATCAATTTGCCTGCAGAATCACGATGCAAACTGCAAACTTGCACAAACTCGTGTGTGAAAAGGGCAGGAAGCCAGTGCTCATCTCAAACTGTAAGCTGTACAGACAGGAAACCTTGTTTAAAATGTAACTTTTTCAACATAACTAAACTAAACTGAAACGTCACGATAAAAAATTTATGCACAATTATTTAAATTTTGAGAAGAAAAAAATCTAGACCCAATTATCCTGGAGCAAGAAATGACAAGAAATCACATTTTCTCCAAACTTTATTTCTCACACTGAACTTATTACACAACCAAAAGAGTGAGTTAGTATGCGATTAAAATGCATATAAATAGACATACAAAAAAAGGAACAGAAATAAAATACCTGGGATGAATTAATGAACACTCAACAAAATGTTGGACAAAAACCTGGTTAGAAATCTTACCAGGAAACTAACCTTGTAATCTTTATAGAAACGAAGGGTCACTTGTTTTTTGCTACAGTTGAATCCCCATTGACTTGCACTAGCACCGCTAACAAATGCAAACACACGAGGCTGCCTTAAAGCGTTCAGTTGATTTCTAGCAACAAAAAGCCACAAAATATCTCCATCAAACTCTCTCATTCAGGCTTTCATCAAATAAAAGCAACAGAAGCTCTATGTTTTGTTATATTGGTGCTCGCTGCAGTGCTGAAAGCTACATGCTCATTTATTCTGTCCTCCAGTGGAGGACAAGGGGACGGTGTCCTGCCTGTATCTTGTGCTCCCAGAAACAGATAATCTACATTACAGGCAGTCATTTATACGTATTCAGGATGGACAGCCATCAGTCCCCGCATGTCCTGAACGCTCCATAAATCTGCTTAGCTGACAAAGTGCATATCAATCAGCGTAGTTTAAAGTGAAGCCATATACAGTATTGATACATCGAGAAAAGTCAGGGTAAAAGAGCTGAAACACAGGCAACATCTTGATGAAATGCAGATGGGCAATACGACCTCTAACAGGAATGGAGACTGACAACTGCAGGAACAAGATCGTCGTAAAAAACAACCCGAATAAAAGTTAACAAACACAAAAAACTATGTTGAACATAGTAATGCATAGCAATCGTCTATCTCCATTCCAGTTAACAGTTAACAGTGACTTGGGTCGGCTAGCACGTCTTACTGAGAATCAGACAAAAATATCTCAGATTATTTCTGTCCATCTGATGTGTGATATTACTGTATGTTCTCTGACTGTCTGGTAACCAGCCAGTATTTTATTAATGGCGCCCTGAACTTTTCAAGTCCCACTTTTGACGACTTGCGACTTAATTTGGACTTAAATGTTGGTTAGTCAGTCATGATCACAGTGACTCTGACATGACTGAAGTGACTCGGACATGACCATAGTGACTGGCGCATGAACGCAGCTTTGGACGTGACTATAGTGACTTGACATGACCGTGCTGACTTGGACACGACTGTAGTGACTCAGACAACATCATAGTGACTTTTACATGACTGAAGTGACTTGGACATGATCGCAGTGACTCGAACGTGAATCAGACATGACTGTATTGACTTAAATTTGACTTGGACATGACTGTATTGATTCATACGTGACCATATTGATTCAGACATGAACATAGTGACTTGGACACAATTGTAGTGACTCGAACTGGACTCAGACATGACTATATTGATTCAGACATGACCGTATTGATTCAGATATGAGAGCAGTAGTGACTTGGGCATGATTGCAGTGACTCGGACATGACTGTATTGATTCAGAGATGACCGTACTGACTCAGACATTATTGTAGTGACTCAAACCTGACTTGGATATGACTGTATTGATTCATACGTGACCGTATTGATTCAGACATGAACGTAGTGACTTGGACACGATCACAGTGACTCGAACTTGACTCGGACATGACTGTATTGATTCAGACATGACTGTAGTGACTCAGGCATGATTGCAGTGACTCGAACTGGATTTGGACGTGACCGTAATGACTTGGACATGACTATATTGATTCAGACATGACCGTAGTGACGAGGACGTGATCAATGTGACTCGAACATGACCTTATTGATTCAGACATGGCAGTAGTGATTTAGACATGATCGCTGTGACTCGAACATGACCATAGTGACTGGGACACGGCTGAAAAGAATCAGACATGATCGTATTGACTTGCACGTGGTCGAGGCGACTCGAACATGACCATAGTGACTCGGGCATGTCCTTGGTGAGTCAAACTTAAACATTTAACATCAAAACACTGAAGACTTGGGGCTCGACTTGGACTTGGGGGTTTGGTGACTTGACTTCATCACTGTAACTAGCTATTTAGTCATGCTTTTGACCTCTAAATGTTGCCCATGTGTCATAGCCTCAAGATTTAGCCAGGAGCATACAGCAGCCATTCCCACACTATTGAAAAAAGCAGATTAGGCTAGCAGGACATAAGTATAGCAATCACATGAGTGTACAGTAAACATCCTCAGCAGTTACAACCATTCCTATGAGCAAAATAGAGATATTTCAGTCACTGTATGTAATACATTTAACATGATGCAGCATTTTAATGATGATAGTCACTATTTCCAAGAGGAATCGATAAAGTGCCAAAACCTTTCTTTCAAAGATGCTACAGGCTATACTTCCTATTCACTGATTTGGAGGAGCAGCTAAGAGAAGTCGCTGTTATCTCCGGAGTCAGACGTCGGGGTAAAACCACTGACCATCTCTGAAACGGCGATAACCTTTTAGGACATTCTTGATTAGACTTTACGAATTTCTTGCTGCTGTAAGCGATACTTTGCTGTGTCTTATGTGTAATCGACAGTGGTGGAAGAAGTATTTGTACCTTTTACTTAAGTAAAACGAACAATACCAAACTGGAAAAGCGCTCAGTAGTAGTTTACATTCAAAACATTACTTCTGTAAAAGTACAGGAGTATTGGTAGAAAAATGTACTTAAAGTTTCAAACGTAAAAGTACTTGTTATGCAAAAAACTGGCTAACTACTTTATATACTGCTGGGCAGTTTCATCTATAATAATGCATTATTTTTTGTAAGCTCATCACTTGTTTCATGTGTAAAATATTAATTTGTACAGTAACTAGTAACTATAGCTTTCATTATAGCTTGGTAATGAAAGTAAACAATGTCTTGTTAATTATTTGTTTGCTATTATTTTAGTTTAACTGTTACCAGCTGGAGCCATTTTGTCAAAGAATTTGGATTAATGTGAAATAAAATGTTGCAGCTGCAGATGCTTCAACTTTAAAAGCTCTTTTAAATATAAATATTAGAGGGGGAAAAGTGCTCTATGTTAGTTTCATGTTTTATCTGTCTCATGCAACCACAGTGCAAGAAGCTAAAAGCATAAGGCACACTAAATGTAATGGTGACATTATCTAACATCAAGTAGCGCTATGCAGCTTTATGAAATTCTCAACTTTCCCAATCAGAAGTCAAACTTTGTTAACCATTTCAAAAGGTGGACATCTTAAGAGATGTGCAAGTTTATTGTCTTTCCATGAATTTAAATTTGAAGCCCACAGAACCTGAGGTATACCCCAGTGTCTAATATCCGTGATGATGTCAGTGACTCCTCCTGCTATGCTCCTTAATCCTAGCTTAACTCTGACTGGACAACACACCTATTACTCAGGCTTTATACCTTTTAAGTCTTTTAACTCCCATCAAATACTTTTTCTTTTCTCTCCCTTCTGTCACCTCTCTTTTCTTTGTTCTCTTCTCTCCACCAAAGACATTTTGTATTCTTCCTCTTCTGTTTCCTCTACTGTCTTCTTCTTCTTCTTCTTCACTCTAGGCTCCACTTATCATCTGTCTATCAAAGACGCCCATCCTTCATAACCTGTCTCCTCTTCCTCTTCGGCCATCAGAGATGTGTGTCCTGCTCCTCTTCTTCCTCCTCAGTCGCTGCTTGATTGACAAACACCTGAAAAAAAAAGAGGGATGAGAGGCTTCATGCTGTTGCCAGGCAGAATAAAGTTAGTTTTCCCAAAAGAAACAAGACAGCAGATTGTTTTCCACTAAACCTTTCAGGCTTTTCCAAACCACTGCCATGGCTGCTTGGACTCATTAATTTATTCACTCATCCATCCATCTGTTTTGTTTTTATTCATCCAATCACCTGCCAGCGATTGCTGTCCTCCCCGCCTCCTTCTCCTCCCCCTGCGAGCCCATTGGTGCTCGGCTTCTTCTCCTGCATCTCAGGCTGGCTGTCATTGGCCACGTCCAGCGTGGGGTTGTCGTGGCAACCGTTCTCCACAAAGTGAAGTTCCTCAGCACGGAACTGTGAGGTAAAAGAGCACTGAAGGATTACAGGTGCGTCTGTTTTGTGCACCTGTATGTGAGTGCATTTACTTCTTCTCACCACACATACCGTGTTTCCTCAAACAGTGACCGGGGCCTTTATTTACCTGGACTGCAGAAAGTAACAGGCCTTTATTTCTAATTCCCTCTCTTTGATAAGTATAACTGGTCATAGTTTAGTACAAAGCCTTGTTTTGATCAGCTGCCGTTTGCCCTGTTAAAGTTACTGCATTACGCTGTTACTCAACACTTCCTGTATCAGTTTCAAATTAAAAGCCCTCTAGCGTTTCAGTGGATAGAAAGTCTTGAGGCCTTTACACACCGGAGGCATTTTTCGTGGGATTAATTTGCATGTCAATATATTTTTTCGAACTGTTGTTTCTGTTTTTACTTTCACAAAAAAACGCTTTTATTGTGAAATATTTGCAGGAAACGTGTTGTGCATTAACTTGCAAGGTTCCCACACGGCTCTTAAATGTAGCTACTGCCATCTTGTGGCGCTTGCACGTTACTACAACATATACTTTGGCTGAGAAATCAGACAATAACACAACTAAGCGTTGAAAATAGCATGATTGATGATTATGTTGTTAAATTTATTAAATTAAAGCCATGGAAATTTACATAATGCTTACTGTAATTGACATGCACATTATATGACAGCCACTGGGAGTTTATCCACCCTACATTGGGGGCCGGATGTTACTGGAGTCCCGGCTTTTACTTGACCACCGGTTTTTATTTGAGGAAATACGATATTACATAACAGCAGGGACGTGTGTGTATGTGCTTGTGTGTGTGTGTTTACCTACCGTAGTCTTAGTTGCAGGCAGTCGTCTCTGCCAGCAGATGTATATGAATCCAGATGTGATGATGACCATGCAGACGGAGCCAATGATCACCAGAACCACAAACAGCTTCCCGTAGTCGCTGCGCGTTTGACTGGGCCGAGACTGGCAACTACTGGCCGCACTGTAGTTCTGGATGCCCACCTGATAAAGCAAACACACACAGTCACACAGTACACAAACATATACACATTTTCCATCACAGAAAACACATAGAGCACAAACCTGTTTTCATGTATGTGTTGATGAGCAGGGTTGGCATTGTTTCTTTAAATTTGTACAGTATTATATTATACAAACTATTACCATTTACTTACAGATATTAGCTCATATTTGAGATGTAAAGGTAAGTTAAAAAATCACAGTTCAGAAACATTATGTAAGGTTTGAATACAAAACAAGTTTCTCCTGTTAGACTTGTTTTTTTTTTTCTTGTTCTTTTAACAGGAAAACGCAGTTATTTTCCTTTTTTGATGCCTACAAAAAACAAAATTCTTCCCCGTGTTTTTGTTTTCCAGATCAACCATTAGTCTATACAAATGCCCTAAATTAATATCAACTGATTCTGTTGATAGTAAATTAATTATTAACACAGATTCAATTACAAAGTTTGATTTTATCTTTACTGATAATCAGGTTCAGTGTTGACATTGGCGTAAGTCCTAAAGAACGCCCACACGTATTTAATATTTCATTCCTTAATGCATGAAAACAGACCAAGTGTCCAGCAGGCACTTTGTGACTGGGACTTGGTTCCTGCAGTTGCTTTATTACTAATAAACCAGTTTTTAAACGTTTTTAACCTCTATCACATTTTGCTCAGCTTTCTAAAAAATATTCCAAACTCAGGAAGGAAGCTGTGTGTCTTTTCTTTCGGAGAAGAAATCAATGAAAGAGTCTTTAAGCCTGTAAATTCCACATGCATTAACAGGTAGGTGTATCACAATGTGTTTTATATGAACAGAAACCTTGTAATTTCTGCTTTCATTTGTTGTGAAGCATGTCGTAACGCCTACAGACGTTAGTAAATATTTCTTTGGACGTTATTGGACAGCGTACCTTAGTCAAACCTTTCCTGATCTCTCCCAGCATGCCCAGCACATCCTTGGTAGCTATCACTCCTGGAAGACACAACACATGTGGAGCAATGTTAACTCTGAAAGCCAACACCAATGTCTGTGTGTGTGTTTCTAAGTGTATGAATGTGTGGATGTGTGTGCTAAGAAGCTCTTTTGATATCACACTCCGTGGTGGCTGCTGAAAATAACTGCATGTGACGTCAAACCGTCTATTTTTGTCAATTTATCCAAAGAAATAAGGACACTGCTCCAACATGCAGCTGCTTTTATGACAGTAATCAAAATGTTTCAGGGTGCAGTCTGCAGTCAGGGTTAAAGTGAGTATTGAGGTTAGTTGAATTAGTGGACAGGTTTAAGTTCCACCGGGGAAATGATCCAGATGACACAAGAATGTAAGAATAAAAACACAAAAACACAGCTGGTTAGTGTAAAATGTCCTCACAAGTGTACTAATGTAACACAGAGAATGTGAATACAGTTATAATAGTTGAAGCATTTGTTTCTTTTTATGAATTATAAAGAGAACGATGTGTGTGTGTGTGTGTGTGTGTGTGTGTGTGTGTGTGTGTGTGTGTGTGTGTGTGTGTGTGTGTGTGTGTACCATTCTCAGATGCCACGTTCATCAGCAGCTGGTGTTGCTGGTGTGTAGGCTTGCTGAGGTAGAGTACCCATGATCCCTCGGGGCTGTTCATTCTTCGAGCAAACACTCGCTCCATGATCTTCAACAGCCGTACTCCCTGGTCTACACGAAACTCCTCCTGTCACACACATTTTTCTACAAGTCAGCGCTTGATTTCCCTGCAGATGTCGAAAAGTTTTTCATCTCTCTCTCTCTCACACACACACACACAGACAGCTGATACTGAATCAATTATCACTCATGAACACAAATATGAGATACGGAAGAACGATGTGATGTCTACTCGTTTTAGAGGAGAGGAAACAAGAGAAGAGGGGATATAAGAGCGCATTCATGTTGCCGTAACAACCATAAGGTCACTGCGGTGGTGGTGAGGGTTTGTGTTGTTGCCATGGCGACAGACGCCACACACACACACACACACAAACAGACGGCCTCCAGCAGTTCTGTCTGTTTGTCTGTAAAACTCAACTGAAGTCCTTCATCTTTTGTTCTGGCTCCGACAGCGTGGGAGAAAAGTCTGGCTGCTCAAAGACATTCACATCTGCATTAAAAACTAGGACGACTAGGTGTTGATCTTGAGGAGAATAAATGAACAGAAGACGATGACGGTTGGACCATGGTTGGCTTAAAGAAGGGGTGTGCACAAAGCCTCGTCCAGCCACATCTAAAGGCAATAGTGTTTATAGGTGATCCTTACGGGCACACTCGAAGGCGGGGTGACAAGCCGGCCGTTGTAGAGCGGCAAAACATGATAATCGTTCAAATGGGGATAATGCTGCACACTTTGTACCTCCTCAGAGGCATTAATGATGTCGCACTTGTTTGTGCACGGGAAAAATGGCGAAAGTATCTGCGTAGAGCTTCAGAGAGTTCCTGCCTTCTTTCAAGCCGCCGCACATCTGGCCAATCACTGCGTGAAGTGGGCGTGGCTGTCGGATTGTCGGTTTTGGATAGTTAGAAAAAAACTGTCGGACACAGACCCCGCAAATTCCAACATCGGGAAGGTGTTGTGGGGAGGGGGTTTCAGCCGCTGGTCAACGATCCGACAAGTACTTTGCTTGATACTGACTAGGGCTGAACGATTTACAAAATAAATCATATTGCGATTGTTCTGACAGATATTGCGATATGAGTCATGATTTTAGTGGGAATGGTGATTTTTGCATTTCATTTTCACTGAAAATATATTAAAATGATGATGCAATTTCTGCTGTTCCCTTATGTCTGGAGAACATGATATGTAGGCTGGGGCGTCTCTGTAGCACCACAATGCTTCATTTATAAAAAAAAATGTTTTTAAAAAAAGGTATGTTGTGACACATTTTACCTTTATGAAAAATTTCAGCTCCTGCGATTTGGATATTGCCTTTGGCCATATTGCGATTTCTTTAGCTAACGTGATCAGAGGATTGACACAGAAATCACCTCTTGAGTGTCCACCTGTCCTCCATCTATGTCCAGTGCACAAAACAGTGCTTAGACTAACTCTTAAGAAGTTAAGAAATAACAGGCAACTTTATCATGAAACCTAATTCAAAGCTGGTGCTGGCACTGAGTAGATAAATAACTTCTGAAAACAAAATCTCACATTATTTAAACACACACAAAAACAACAATGCAAAATTTACTATAAGCATATTGTTTTACTGTATTTTAAATCCATTTATCAGTCCCCTTAACAAGCTTTGCAGGTGCCGACTTGTTAAGTAAGCAATAATACACAACAAGTGTAGTTTGGTCTTGTTAAGCTTCCAGGCAAGGCAGGAAAGACCCAAATGCAGGACGCAGGAGACAGACAGGCTTTTAACTGTTTACTAAAGAAAATTAAGTTCTTTACAAAAAGGTTTTTTTCGAGCGCGACGTGACCAACCATGGGAATGGCAACGATCTGGCAACAAGACCAGGGAGACACTGACAATATATACACAAGAGGTAATGGGGAACAGGTGGAAACAATCGGGGCGGGGCAGACAATCACACAGGCGGGAAACACACAAGGACTGGAAGTAAAGGGACCTGAAACGAGAGGGAAGGTTAGACTTTTCAAAATAAAACAGACACGCCAGAACAGGAAACAGAAATATGACAGACATGAACTTAACACAACCGACGAGACATAACAGGTCTATATTTTGTTATATTTTGTTAATCTCTCCTCTGTTGCTCTTCGTGAGGTTTCCTCCATTTTTTCCCAGTTAAAAGGGTTTTTTATCCGAAGCAAGGGTCTAATGATAGAGGGGGGATGCTGTACAGAATGCAAAGCCCCTTGAGGCAAATTTGTGATTTTGGGCTATATAAATAAAACTGACTTGACCTGAACAAGTGTATTACTGTAACACTTGTACCATGGCTACTAAGCACAGGATGACAAGGTTCAAATCATAATCCCTTTTGTTTAAAGTCACTTTAACTGATGGGAAGGTTTGTTTCCGTGAGATTTACTATCTGGTAACGCAGCACTAAGCAGAAGTACTGTTACTATGGTTACCCACAGATCATTATACATTGTGCACTGATTCAGAACAGTGTTTTTACTGTTGACTGGACCTTTGTTTGTGGTGTCCCCTTACACAATTTTAAAAGACATCTGCCCCCCCATATCAGAAATGAACTAACAATTAGCCATAACTGTTGCTTCTAATTTAATCACATTTAGCATCATGGCTCTGGAGCTTTAAAAATAACCTTGCTGCCAGTCCTCTTCCTCTCATTTCCTGCATTTACATCATACTGTATGAAGTTTTTCAGTTGCTAATCACAAGCAACTCACCTTTAATTTGAATTTTGCGTCCTTGTACTTACACAGTTCAAGTTTTGCGTCATGTTGAGGATGACATAGCCGCGTCCAGCCAGCTCGCTCCAGTCTACACACACCACCTGAAAGATTCAGAGTTACCTATTATCATTACTATTATGATTATCAAATGTGGACGTCTCTGGGTCGTCCTGTGTCTGTGCATACATGTGTGTATGGAAATGTACCTGCTGAGCCTCCTCCAGCTCATCGAAATCACTGTCCGGTAAGAAGACCTCTGTGACCCCACCTCCCTTGACCTCTGACCTCTGGGCCGGAAGGGGCGTGGTCTTTTCCAGCCAATCCCAGGACGGGTCGGTAAAGCCGATGGTGGTGGAGGGATCTGTGGTGAGCAGGACGACGTGTTGGATTCCTGTTTCCTCTTCCTCCGTCTTTCTCCAGTTCTCCTCTTTCGGTCTGACCCCTTTGAGGGAACACAGAAAGAATCAATTCATAAAGCATTTCTTTAATTGACTGCTCACTAAGCCCCTCCCCCCTCAGTTACTGTCGCTGCGTCTTCCCGATCAGTTTACAGTGATAACGGTGGCAGATTTACCATCGAAATTCAGAGTCATTTTTGAGACAATCGGTCCTTGATTTCCAAAAGAAAACGACAAAGACACAACTGTCAGATTTTATCAGCTGTGTGCTCTCTACATGCATGATACTGAGCTAAAAGACTGAGGCTGAAGCTAATAAAGAAACAGCACTGTTCTTATAGAGTAGTGCTTGTCAGTCCTCGTGTTATAAGTGTATAACATGAGGAAAAATGTAAGATCAGACTGTTTTTCATTCTAAAGTAACCCTGTTTGGCTGCTTAGCTTAGCTTGTATTTTCAATCAATATGTTTTCACTCGTAACAAGTTTGGGGGAGGGGTTTATGAAACGACTATATTAGTCCCAACTTTATTCTATAACGTTATCATGTAGTGTTACAGTGTTCTCCCTGGTCCAGCTCCTCCTCTTCCTCCACGCTGGGCTGCAGGGGCTCTCTGCTGGGAGCCATGCCAACCTCTGGCACAGTGGGATTCTGGGTAAATGCGCCTTTGTGTGCCAGACCCGTTTCTTCTTCCTCCTCCTCCCTCTCTGTGTCTTCATCCTCTGTCTCATCTGCAGTGACAAACCACAGGTAAAAACAAAAGCAGCAGATGACCTTCATCTTCATCTTCATCTTCAGCATTTTTCTGATGTAATGTTGATTCTAAAACAGGAACGAATGTTGTTGTTTGCTTTGGATTTAATTCATAGGTGTGTTGTGTTTCTGGCATATGTAGTTAAACAAGACTACGAGTCTAGCCATGCTGCGTAACAACAATGTACAACAGTAAGTGAACGCGTCGCCGTTTAAATGTACAAAAGTAAGTGAATGCATCACTGCTCAAATGCACTTCAGTAAGTGAACATGTCACCGTTCAAATGTACAAAAGTAAGTGAACGCACCACCGGTCAAATGCACTTCAGTAAGTGAACGCATCACCACTCAAATGAACTTCAGTACGTACAACAGTAAGTGAACATGTCATCGTTCAAATGTACAACAGTAAGTGAATGCATCACCATTCAAATGAACTTCAGTATGTACAACAGTAAGTGAACGCACCACCGGTCAAATGCACTTCAGTAAGTGAACGTGTCGCCATTCAAATGTACAACAGTAAGTGAATGCATCACCACTCAAATGAACTTCAATACATACAACAGTAACAGGCTTTTAACGAGGAAGTAACGAAGCTAAGTCAATAGATATATTACCTTTTGTATAACTTCCCAGCAGCCCAAAGTCCGTGCCTGTGTCGGTCTCGGGGGTGGAAGTTCCTGCAGCGTCTCCAGCTGCAGCAGCAGCAGTCGAAGTAGCAGCAGATGTTGTACTGGTTGTAGTGATGGAGGAGTGAAGGACTCCATAGCCACTGGAGTGACCATCTTCCTCCCCCTCTGCCTCCCACAGCTCTCTTTCTAAAGGACCCACCTGTATGGGAGACATCAGGTTATAGTCAAAGGTGACATTTCCACTCAGGAGGAGGAGGTGATGTTCTCTGTGACGGTCCCACTGCCAGAAATCAGACGGGAGAAGCTCTGAGTTGATTAAAAAACCCTGATACATTCATCTTGATCGCCCTTCATATATCGCCAAGCAATCGCCTGAGCATTATTAAGCTTTGTGAGCCTGGTCTTCTGATTGGTGGAGCTTGTTGGAGCTGTAGGCAGCCTGGAAGGAAGTTCTGCAGACACTAATCAGGACTCAAAAAACCATATATATTTTTTTTTTGTTTTACACATGACGTGTGTTTTTTATTCTATCATAACCATAATTGCAATCAAAGCTAAGGCAGCAAAACTCAGTGTTCCTGTGACAAAAACTGATTTTTAGTGACTAAAACTACAGGATACTTCAGTCTTGAAGTCTTTGCATGCTTTATTTATTTAATAATATTTATATTTTTAGTTTTTAGTTTGTGGTAAGAGATGTAAATATAACATTATATCCGTGTCTCAGTTCTATAGTAGTTAAATTTCCAGCGTTAGTGCATGAAAGATTCACAAATTTATGCTACATTTCTTTGTTTTTTGTTAGACTGTTAGACTAAGAAGGCACAAGGATCAAGTTTATTATAATGTGTTACTTGTAAAGTTAATATAAATGTAAATAAATAGCATTTTTTCTTTTTTTTGTCTGGTTGTAGATCCCAAGACTTTATTGTGTCCCCACAACTTCTGAAACCAAACCCACGCTATTTTTAGTAATATTGATATTGCGGGCATTTAAAGCTAATATAGTAATATTTGTAGTAGTAGTAGTAGACGTTGCAGGGGTAGTAGGAACAGTGATGTTGACGGTGGTAGAAGTGGTACTAGTGGTAATGGTGTATATTATAATAGCTTAAGTAGCAGCAGTAAAGTAACAAAACTCGTATGTATGCTGCCTTTAGTTTGTAGATAGAAGGTTTAAGAAAAATAAGTGAGAAACAGCCGTTATCAACATGTTCAGTGCTGTGTCAGTTAATCCCATTTGCCCTGTCGATATGGGCCAACGAGACACCGCTAATCACATAAAGCTGTTAAAGGCTAATTAAACTATTCAGTGCAAGGTTAGTGGGTGAGCCCTGGATTACATCTGATTCACTGCGATCCAATTAAAGTCCAACTGCAGCTGATCACTTTTTCTTTTTTTATGCTGCCTTCAAACTTCATACTTCTGTCATATAGAGGGGCGGCGATAATTGCTCAAATGGGAATAACAGTTAAAGACAGTCTCTCCTCGAAGGCTTTCATGGTGTTGCACTCGTCTGTACACCGTAAAGTAACATTATAGCCGAACATCATACCTGTTAGCTTTAGAATTGATTATAAGATTCTTTTATTGGTCTACATATCACTAAATGGTCTCGCTCCCGACTACCTGTCTGACATGGTTTTAAGATATGTAGATCCCTCGGTTCCTCTGGTAGTTGTCTCTTGGTTGTCCCTAGGGCCTGGTCTAAGACCCACAGCGGGGCCGCTTTTATCCACTACGGCCCCAGCCTGTGGAGCAGCCTGCCGGAGGACCTGAGGGGGGCAGAGAGTCTGGATATCTTTAAAAGAAAACTTAAAACACACCTTTTTAGCCGGGCTTTTATCTAGTGTGTTTATTTCGACTTGCACTTTTACCGTTTCTTCTTATTTCTTATTTTATTATTCATTTTATTATATCAAACTTGACTTATTCATTTTACTTTTTAACTCTTTTTATGTTCAGCACTTGGAGTTGCATCTGATGTATGACTTGTGCTAGATAAATAAAGTTTGATTGATTGATTGAAAAAAGAAGGCTCTTGGTTATATACACAACTTATTAACAAACAGGGATTTGCAAACACTAAAGTTTTTGTAAGGATTGTTTCAGTATTGAATATTATCGACTATTGCAGTAATATATCAGTATCCATATCAAGGCATGTTTTTATGTGTCTCACCTCCAGGACCGGGGATGCACGGTGCTCCTGTAGCCCTGAATCCTGGATCTCAGCTGGGGGGGAGATGCTGGGCTGCTTGGAGCTGGAGGGGTGGAAAGATGGACTGTAGCCTGTGTGGCACAAAGAGACATGTCAGAAACACGTGTGTGTGTGTGTGTGTAAACGTCTCATAAATAAACCTCTTCTCAGCCATTCCTCTTTCAACAGCTGTCATGAGGTTTTGACAGCGTGCTTGTAAAGACTCTGAGGAGATACACAGTAGTTGTTGAACGTTAACCAAATAATTAATGTATGTCTTTGTTAAAATGACAAAATGTTTATATTGTGTTAGTTAGTACAGTAGTAGATGCCCACTGAGCTTTGAATATGAAAAAGATATAAAGGAAACTGAACCAGAAAATCAGATCAGAAGTGCAGCCGAGGCTGATGGGAATGTAATAAACCAGAGTGTCTGAAATTCTGACCTGATGATGGCGCTAGATGAAAAGTCAGAGAATCACCAAAGTCATTACAAGTCTTCCTGAGGGGTCCATGTAATAGGTGTCTGGACCAAAGTGGTGGACTGAGCAACCAATATTGCCATCCCTAGAGCCATGCCGGCCGAAACATTATTTTCTGCTTGTTATCCAGCAGCGGATTGCATCTTCACAGGTATTTGGGTGATCTCACAGATGTCTGTCTGCCCGGAGAAATTAACGTTTAAACCCAATATCTCCAGACTGTGCCGGCCACTTCCACAGTCTGCTTCCGGTAGTGCAGCAGACGTAATAGTCCAGCAAAGAAGAAGAGCACAGTGGAGCAGCACAGTCTGTAGAAATGTTGGATTTAAACTTTAGCACTTTATCACTTCGGGCAGACAACAGACATCTGCAGGACCTCAAAAGTGTCTTTGAGGATGCAACCTCCTGCCAGATAGCAGCAGGTGTTTCCTAAAGTTTGCGTATGCAACCGAATCCTGGAGTCTGAGGTCACAAATGGGGCTAATATGGCTGCCTGAGGGTGTATTGTGTGATGTCAACAGCATCTATTGATTTGGTTCTGTGGGGAAGATCATTTCTACTAACCAATCAGAGCATCCAGATCTGGGGTTGTGTGGTTGACCTCTAAGGCATCCAATACATGGACATCTGGATCATCTGTTCCTCCTCCCCTCTCTTCTTCCTCTTCTCTGGCATCTCCCCCTCTCCTCTCTCTGTCCTCCCCTGTGTCTCTCTCCCACTCGTCCTCTCCCCCTCTTCTCTCTCGGTCCTCTCCTCCCTCCTCGCCTCTGTCTCTGTCCTCCATGTCTGTTCCATAGAAGCCGGAGGCCTCCAGGGAGGCATCGGCAGCTCCTGGCCCACCGAGGGGCTCCTTCTCGGGGTCAGTGGAGTCTGGGTGTCCCCTGTAGCTTTCTGCATCCTGGGGAACCGCCAGATGAACCATCCGCTGAAAGTATAAAGATATTTGATAACCAACGAGCTACAAAACAAATCATGATCTTATTACAACGGATTCAGAACTAAATATTTAAAAAGCTGAAAAAAGAGCCCACCTGTCATTGTTTCATCATTTGTTTTGTCACGTCTACCTCCGTATAAATCACATGTTTTGTCTTGATTCACAATTAGGTTTTCAGTTGTTTATAAGATTTAAATTATTACAGCTATCATTTGCTTCCACATAGACTCATATAGATGCAGGCATTCACCTACAGCGCTGTTGTTTGCAAAAAAATGCTGTTTCACTAAGTCTAACACTGTGGAGTTTATTACACATCACCTTAAACTCATCCTCACCTCCATCTCGTCTTCCACGTCTAGGTTTGCATCCACAGCAGGACGGGTCCTGGATACATCCTGACTGGCAGATGATGGTGGGTTTAACTGAGAGGAGTTAGCGGAGTCCATCTTGGCCTGGGAACGGGATGTTTCGTGTATCTCCGGCCAGCCCATGTCGTGAACCAAATGAGGCTGGGCTCGCACTAACTCTTGGACCGAGTGGCGTTTGGTTCTGACTAATTCTTGGATGAAGTGCGGCTGGGCTGGGCCTTCACCCTGGAATAGACGGGCCGCTGGAGGACTGAGGGGTATGACACGCTGGGACAAACCCAATCTGAAGGCATCGCAGCCGGCCAGAAGAGCTACGGGAAACAGAGAAAAAACAAGATGATGTTGCTGCGTACCACAATGACTTACTACCTTATAAAATCTGTCATTCTGGGGGAATTTTATTGATCCCCCTGAGGAAATCAGATTGTCAGCAGAGGTTTGAGGATTCAACAGGGTAAAGAAAATAAAAGCAAACAAATAAAGTAAAATCTAAAACAGGCAATATATGGAGGGGATGATAATGAATAATATCAAAAACAATAAGATTAAACACACTTTAATGTATGCTGCAAACGCTTGGGTACACTGGAGAATGGGAAATATGGGAAAGACTACTGTTCCTGATGATACTCAACCTTAATGTCTTATCTTAACAGGAATCAGTGGATTAATAAATGAAAAAAGCCGTACATTTTAATGCAAGACATTATATTTAGGCGCAAGCTTAATCTTAGTCAGTTGTTTGGTTTATCATTTGTGACAAAAACATATTTCAGAGTGGCGTGTTCTGGTTTTTATCAAGCGATTCTGCCTGTTGCAATTATAAAAAGAAAATCTCAAAAACAGTGTGAATAACGATGGTAAACATAAAAGTAACAGGCAAGACTTTAACCTCCTATCCAGCATTTATAAGCAGTATATAAACATTTAATATGTGGTTTACAACACACTATAACGTAGCTGTAAGCATGTTTATTATTACTTGAAATAAGTAAAGAAAGACATGACAGGAGATTCATGTCTTATTTGCTTTCGTTATTTCCTTTGAAACAGCCTGAAAACTGAAGAAAGTCAGTTTGGGCACCGTCTCTGTTTGATGAGACATAATTAACCGAGAGTGGCTCATAAAAACAAGTCAGATAGACCTGAGTGAAGTGACAGATCAAATCACTTTAATTTGTTCCCTTTACAGATTTAATGCGGCTTTTGTTTTGTTACCCGACAACAGCCCTGGGAAATAATAGAGATAAGAGCACTTTGTTTTCTGCATTATACATTAAGTGTTTTTATTTCCACTGCTGCCCTTGGAAAGTCCCTGCATGGAGTGGTAACAGGCTCTTTTAGTTGCCATTAATACCCTTATTTGCTGATCGGTTCATGTACTCATTCATGCGTTCACTGGCCCTGTTTACACCTGGAATTAACATGCGTCTTGGGTGATCCGGTCACAAGTGGACAGCTCTAAGTAAAGGTGTGAACGAATCTGAATTGATGCTGACTCACTGACCACGTGCAACGCCGTGTTGTGTTCATCATGGAAGACGCTACGTGCGACTACCTGTACAAACATAAACTACTCAAACTAAGATAGACATTTAATATTGTCATTCAGACGTTAACAACTTAACAACTTACACTGTATTTAGGATCAAATATAATCCCTTCTCTAGTTAGAAAACAGTAGACGTGTTCATTTGATTGTAAAGTGGAGGATCTCATGAACATCACAGTGAATAGATCACGGCAACAGTTGCCGCTTTCAAAAGATGCCGATATGAAACCATGGTTACGAAATGTTACACTTCCTGTTTCTGCCAAAAAGAGAGGCAAGTTTGTCCTGAAGCTTGCCGCTATATATTTATACGCTACGCCTTAATGAAGGGCGCTCAGCTGTGAGTGATCTACAAACAGCTACACTCCCTGACGGAGTGGGAGTGGGAGTGGGGAGGGTCCGGTTTGAGAAAGAACCGTGGAGGCGCCTTCTAATGCCAGGTGTGAACTGACGTTTTTAGAGCTGTCCACTTGTGATCGGATCACCCAAGACTCGTGTTAATGCCAGGTGTAAACACTGATTCATCCGTGGCTTCATACTCAGTTGTCACTGCTCAGGCAGGTATGGTATCCTCATCCTTTTAGCTGTTCATTTAAGTTCATTTCTTTTTGTCTTGCCATCAAGTTGTTAATTTATCTGTTCATGACAGCAGTCGCCATTCATTCACTCAATTGCTCCTTCATCTATTTGTCCATCCATCCATCACTAATCCCCCTCACTTGGCCCTCACTACGGTCTCCATCATGTATCCCATAGTGCTCTCTGTCTGGGACTACAGATGGCCGTCTGACCTCAGAGGCTGACTGAGCAGATTACGATATCATAGCCAACATGTCTCAAACACGTCTGCAGCATGTTAAGCTCTCCGGCCCGTCGCCACAAAGCCCCGCAGATCCACCAGTTCCTTCCTGCTGACTGAATCATTCCCAAAAGGAAGGAAATTGTGTGTTCAGTAACTGAGCTGACTGCTGTTTGAGAAGCTTTTTCAGTTTTTCAGTTCAAACTTTCAAGTCAAGAACCTCCTAAAAAGTTTTATGAGGAATAATTAATTAGCAAGATTTAGAGTCTACGGCCATGCAAGCGGCTCTGAGAGGTTGTAGCGTCGAGCTAAATGCTACCATCAGGATGCTAACATGCTGATATTCAGCAGGTATAATGTTCACGTCTTGGTCAAAAGTGTTAGCATGCTAAACACAAAGTCCAGCTGAGGCTGCAGGTTATTGATCACAAACCAAAGTATTGGACACATTACAATTTTGACCTGATGATGGCGCTTAATTGAAAGTTAAGTGATCGTCACAATTATTACTTTTGGGAACAAATAACAGAAACACTTGAGAGTACAATACAGTTCAGTACGACACAACAAAGTAAAGCCTCGGAAATGTTGAAGGATGAATGAAACGCTGCATTTAAACAATTCCAAAACACGCTGAGCATTAAAAGCACCATTCACATCACATCAGTTATTTCAGTTCATCCTGAGGGGAACATGAATGTGTGAACCAAATTTCATTACAATCCATCCAATAGTTGCCGAGACATTTACACTCAAAACCACAAATGTGAACCTCATGGTGGCGCTAGAGGAAAAGTCAGGGGATCGCTGAAGTTGCCAGGATTCACCCTCTGGGGAACATGAATGTCTGCACAAACTGTTGTGCCAATTCATGTGGTAGATGTTGACATATTTGTCATGATACGTGGGGAAAAAAAGGGAAAGTCAGGCGATCACCAAAATGAGCAAAATGAGTACGATTCATCCTCTGGGGACCATTAATGTCGCTGTGGAAAAGTCGTGTTAGAAATGATTCTAGTCTCTGCTCTGCAACCCAGTGACTCAGCAATATCTGATATTCTCATGTGAAGCTACTAGATTTTTCATTTGGAGAGCAAACAAGCAAACAGTGGAGCTGAAGAGCTCAGAGCAAACTGACAGCAGATTTAATTAGGTAGACTTTAAAACTGCCTCTTTCACGTGACATTGTAACTCGCCTGCAGTGTTGGTGGCATTGTGAGCCTTGTGTTTCTACATAATTAGTTCAGCATGTACAATTAAAATCTCAAAATGCTAGATAGTGTCATGTTTATAGCCAACATTTAAGTCCATAGTAAAATATCTAACCACTATAGGATGGACTTATTAACAACTCACTTAGTTCAATAAGGAACTGGAACACTGAAAGTGTCTTAGCTGTGCTTTGAACAGAATATCAAAGTCGTCTCCATTTTTCATCTATTTAACAATTTATTTTCTGGTGTGTAATGAACTCTACAGCCTCACGGGGCTACTGGACCGGTTATAGACTTGTAATTACTTTGTGCCCCTGTTACATCTGTGCCCGAGGCACTCAGCAGGATGCCACTGCCACTGGAACTTCCTAAAACTGCAATTACAGAATTGATGGAAAGCATGTTCAAATCAATACAGGAGTGATTACTTCAAGTACAAGAGCAGCCAGTCACAGTTCTTATCTTGAAGGTGCACAGCTGTACAGTACGTGAGATATGCACTGGTGGTTTAACTGTGGGGATGTGGTGGTTCATTCCTACTGAAACCCTAAATGCATCACAATTAACTACATAGTTTGATTTCTTAAAAAGGCTCAGTAATTTCCTAGAACAGCTGGACGTTGTAGTTTTTAGTAAACGTTACTCAAACAGTGGTAAATAGTGCGCTGGTGAGTGTATGTAGAACTGACTCAGAATAAATTAGTCAGTAGTTGATGGATTGCTGTGAAATCTCATACAGACATTCCTGGTACCCAGAGGATGAATCCTACTGACTCTGACGATCCTCTGACTTTTCCTCTAGCGCCACCATCAGGTCAGGATTTAAATTTGTCCAGTACTTATTTATTTATGACCAAATACCTGCAAAACTAACAACATCCCCATCAGCCTCAGTACTTGTACTTTGTGTTTAGCACTAATGCTAATGCTAACACGCTAAACTGACACGGTGAACATTGTAAACAATGTCCCGTCAGCATGTTAGCTTTGTCATTGTGAGCATGTTATCATGCTGACGTTAGCATGTAGCTCAAAGCACTGCTGTGCTTCCAGAGCTGCTAGATGGCTGACGATGGCACAGAGGAAGATGCTGTCAGGCTTTAGCTACACAGGAAATACTAGTCAGTAGGATCAATTGACAATAAGAAAATTATAGAACATTGTCTGCCGTATAATTTAAGATACAACAAAAACATCAGGTCACAAAAAAAGCTGATAATATCTGCACTCTGACATCTCCTGAGAAAATCCAGGTACGGTTTGAGTTCACCTTAAAAAGTGCTTAGTAGAAAAACCAGTGGCCCATAAAAAGTCCTGCTTGCCCCACTGCTCTCTGTGGATGACTGGTCCAGAGAGCAGGTCCAAGGAGAGAGAGAGGAGGTGGGTGAGAGGATGGAAGTTAGTTAGGGATGGAGGGATGAACAGGAGGACAGGAGAAGATAAGGGATCCATCACCCAGGGGAGAAGAGCTGTGGCTGTTTTAATTCCTCTCTCCTTCCCAAAACCTCCAACTCAGCACTGTGCTGATATAACTGCACGTTAATAAAGTGTGTGTTTGCATCTCCAACAATCCAAGGACCAAAAACGTCACGAGATGATGAAAAACAAAGAGTCCAGAGCCAGAACTTCTGTGTGTGTGTTTATTATGGGAACATCATAGATAATGAGCCACATAACAGCATAAACATATGGCTTCCACTCGCAGATCTCTCATTGATCTTTGCATATTTGGCTGAAGAACGGGGAGAAGACGATGTCGGGACTCGCGGTGTCCATTAAAGAGGGTTAAAGATTTGCTGTTTGTGCTGATGTAGCTTTCGCCTTAGTCTCACTTTTTTAAGCTTCCTGATGCGGCGTTATCGTGGCATACACCCAAGAGATCATACAGCACAACTAATGCTGTGGTTGTGAAATACCACTGCACAAATCAATATTTCTGTATTTACAGTGTGTAAAGGGGGCTGCTCCCAGTGACGAATACACAGATTTATCACTTCACTATGCAGCTACACGAAGCGCTTTAGCGTCTTTCAGCTCATTGTTTTGGTTTTTACGGCTCACAAATTTACTGTTTTGGTTCACTCTCACCGCTCTCATCAGCGTCGTTTTTGGCCTGTACTTAAGTACAATTTTGAGGTACTTGTACTACACTTGAGTATTTACATTTTATGCTAACTTTATACTTCTACTCCACTACATTTTGGAGGCAAATATTGTACTTGTACTCCACTACATTTATTTTGACAGCTTTAGGTACTTTGCAGATTCTGATTATTAATACAAAATATAATGAACTAATACATTATGATGTATTATTATGGATTAAGCTACATGGCAGTATATAAAGTAGTTAAAATTAGCCCCACCTTTACTAGCTACAACCTTAGTAATGCTTACAAATGAATAACTATAATCCAATAATATAATATATATTAATCTGAAATGGTCCATTCTGCATGATGAGTACTTTCACTTTTGGTACTTTAGATGTATTTTGATGCTAATAAAATTTTTGAATGCAGGAGTATTTCTACTCTGTGGTTTTGCAACTTTAACTGAAGTAAAGTACCACGTTAAGTACTTCTTCCACCATTGACTCTGATGTTTAAAAACTATTAAAAACACATCAAACCCCACCTCAGTCAGGCTGCACACCCTAGTTTCACCACTACACAGTGGCCTTGAAATTTTTGTCTACAAAAGCAACTTTGCAGCATAATTACTTCAGAAAAATCACCCAGCCGGAGGGACTTGAACAGCTGAGTTAGCCTTATCAGCTTAACACAGATAAGCTCCATGCTGAGCTCAATGAGGCGGCCGAGTGCCACGGGGGGGGGGATGAGCAGGTGCTGGAGGGGAGATACCCTCAAAAGTTCATCAAACTACAATGAACCTGAGATTACAGAGGCAGACAGAAAAATCCCTCCTTGGCAAAAAACAGTTGATTGTGGCTGGAAACCCAGAAGTACACAGCAGAAAGGGAAAGCTGGTCGTCAACAGCCCGAGAACTCACAGTGATGTTTAGTAAACTGCACACAGCTTGGTTCATGTTAACCTGGCTCTCCTGTGACGCTTTACACCAACGATTCCTTTGGGACCAGAGAGGACAAACATTATCGAGTGAGCTTCTCTTACTTCTGTTTAGAAAACAGATTGAATTTCAGTCTTAAGTGTCAATAAATCACTTTATTTGTATGGCGAAATGTCCAGAATGTCATTTGTCCAAACAGGTACATCTATAATGTCTCAGTTTAAAGGAGATGAGGCTGTGAGCTTGTCAGCACTGTGGCTAAAGGGATGGCAGTGTTGGCTAATTGGTCACTTTGGAGGGAATCATCTTGACAAAGTTATTGGATGGATTCCCATAATGTTTGGCACAGACATTCAGTGTCCCCAGAGGATGAATCCTAATGACTTTGGTGATTCTCTGCAGGTACAAATTCCACTTGTCAAAAACTTACGTTCATGACAAAAGACCTTTTAAACCAACATCAACAGCCTCACCAGTACTTTGAGATTAAAGTACCAGCGGAATAAAAAGTACATTTAAGGTTAAAAAGCATTTTTCTGTATCAAAATCTCTCCCTTTTTCTGTAAAACATTAAAATATTTGTTGACGACTCATTCTGCACCCTACACAGTATAATGTATCCAGTCAAACAAATAATTTGTCGTTTTTTAAAGATTCAAACAACCGTGTTCACACGACTTCAACCACTTGAAGGCCTAGCACGTTGCTTTACATGCTGTTTATAGTTGGTTTCATTTTGTATTTTGTGTTTCTGCACACGTGTTGGATTGAATCTGTGTCTTTTTCTTTGTTTGTTTATTGGTGAATATTTGAACACAAGTGTGTTATGTGTAAGCTGCTTTTTGAGAGAATAAAACCAAATCAAACTCGACTTCCCATGTCAAAAATATGACCCCACGATTTCCATGTGAAGGCAGCATTTTGTTTCCTGCTGTATAATGAGTGTATAAGCCTCGAACACGGGGCTGGGCCTGTGGCTACGGACATAGCTAATTAAAAATAGTCTTGGGCTGGTTGTAAATTTCCATAAATGCTGCAGAATGCCTTCAGTTTTAGTCCACATAGCCAATAAAATCTGATGGTACAGCTGCAGTTTTGCCCCTGTGGTTTGTAGCTTTAATCTTGTGTACAGTACAGTATGTTAGGGAGGAGGGGTGTTGCCCCTGAAGCCCCCTCTCTCCGTGCTTTAACACCCCTCAGATCGGCTTATGGCAGGCTGGGACCCTCCCCCAAATCCCCTTCACCCCGACCGAGAGCTCACCATCCTCTTCCTCACCCTGTCATCTCTTCTCTCTCCTAATCAAGCAGAAGGAAACTGTGTTATCATCAGGATCAAAAAGATTTTTTTATAAATGTTCTACTTCCAAGAGCGATAATGTTGATGTTACACTTGATAACATGGAAGCTGTTCACGTCAGTGCAGCTTCCCAGACACAGAGCTGAACCTCCATAATTCACCAGAAAGAGCTTCAGAGAAAACTGCAGCATCAAAGAGCCACAAAAACAGCCACAGAAACTACTGGAGCTTCATATGCGGACAGATTCTGTGCTGCTGCTGCTGATAATGATCATGATCGATAATTATCATTAGGGCTGAAATGATAAATCCATTAGTCATCGACAGAAGGCTAACCTGCATCTATTTTGATGATCGATTAAAGGTTTCATCAGCATTCTCAAATGTGATGATTTGACGCTTTTCTTTGACACATATGAAGATAAACTGAATATATTTGGCTTTTGGATTCATGGTCGAATAAAACAAAGCAATCTGAATACAACACTTTGAAGACAAAGCAACTAATCGATTAATTGAGAAAATAACCGGTTGATCATTCGATAATGAAAATAATTGTTAGCTGCAGCCTTAATTTTGATAATGACTAATCGTTTGTGCAATTTAGCAGGAAAAATCACTGGTTCCAGCTTCAAATGTGAGATTTTGCTGCTTGTCCCTGTTTTTTTACCATTGTAAATTGAATATTTTGGGGTTTTGGACTCTTGGGTCGGACAAAACGAAGAATTTAAAGACATCATCTTTTGATTTTTTGATTTTATTTTATATTCAAAGCCTGTACAAGCCAATGCCTTTGAAGGTAATTCAGGTTCACTACAGAATCAATACATTTAAAAATATATTAATATTATTATCATTATTATTATTATCCATGACAATGCAAAACTGCTGATAGTCTTGACTCAGTCCAGTTAAAACTAACTTGGGTGTTGTTGGTGATGATGAAGATTATTATTCTTCATGCGATCCTGGTGTGTGTGTGTGTGTGTGTGTGTGTGTGTGTGTGTGTGTGTGTGTGTCAGACACTGCAGTGTGTGTCTGCTGATTTAAGTGCACTGCGCGCCTCCCACACACTGCCAGCCTGTGCATCCACTTTGCAGAATTTAACCTGAACGGTTCATTAAAACGGGCTGCTGGTTACACCCCGATTCACAACATTATTGATAAGCACGATTAATGCTGCAACACTTCAACATTAACATTCTTGCGGGGAGTTAAAACGTGTCTGTGGTGCTCGGTGGTGAGTTTACACTGGTCTCATCTTCCTGTGTGATGTTTTTCAAAGTCCCCTAAGATTTATCTGGTGGATATTTTCTACATGCGTTTGTGTTTTTGTTGTAAAACACGCGCATCCTGTAAAATATGAGCTCACTGTAGCTGCGTGCGTTCATGGCTGGATGAAATAAATAGATGTGGATATAAAAAGACTCACCAATCAGTGTGATGAGGAGCGGGCCCGGCATGTCTGCTGCAGTGCTCAACATCCCTCCTCCGCTCTGAATGGGCCGATCGCACAGATTTCAGCTGCAGATGCGCTCTGGATGTGAATGGAGGCCGTCAGGAAAACGCCGAGCTCATGGCTGTCTGTGCTGTCTGCGTGCGGGCTCACTGTCTGCGGTGTCCGTGCAGGCAGACAGGCAGACAGACGGGCTGTGTGTGCGGACAGAGCTGCGGTCAGACCAGGTTCTGCTCTGCTGCATCACCGGCGCTGGAAATAACCGCCCGCCCGGCCGGCAGCTGCTTGCTGTTCTCCCGGCGGCCGCTAGATGTCGCCGCCGCTGACTGACTCGGCTCTGGATCACTGCTGCTGCGTTCAGGTCCTCCTCGTAAATTGTTGCTTCTCTGTGTTCCCAACTTTTAATGCAAAAAAAATAATACTTTAAAACAATGAGAAGAACTCCCGCACACTGTCTCGCTTACTGCTGAAATATGTATTGATTACAACGGTGTGTCCGACCTTCATCAGGTGTACATGTATACCTGAATAAAATGTGTTTTTTAATGTTTTTTTCCTAATGCAAAAAAACAACAACAAGAAAGGGAACAACCGAGGCAAAGAAACCAGGCACAAGACTGAAAAATACTTCTACTCCACTAAATCCTGGAGGGAAATATTCTAATTTTTATTTTACTACATTAATTTTAAAGCTTTAGTTACTGGTTACATTGTAAATTCAGGTTACTCATACAAAATATAATCAAAACGTGTGATTTTGAATTAAAATGATGCTCACACATCAATGCATCAATAATTAAATGCAATATACATCATTTGGAAATGGGACATTCTGCATAATGAGTACTTTTAATACTTTAAGTGTATTTTGATGCTAATACCGCTGTAGTTTTACTCAAGTAAAACCTTTAATGCAGGACTTTTACTTGTAACGGAGTATTTCTACACTGTGGTATTGCTACTTTTACTTAAGTAAAGTACTTCTTCCTCCACTGATTTTGACAAATATAGTTTGTTTGGTTTTCTGTGAGATAAATTTGAGACTTTGAGGCTGTTCTTAAACGCAGCAGGCGAACATGTTAATGTTTAGCAGGTATATTGTTCACCGTGTTAGTATGCCAACATTTGTCAGTGGTGGAAAGTACCTCAGTATATTTACTCAAGTACTAAATAAAACTGAGGTACTTGTATTTTACTTGAGTATTTCCATTTTCTGCTACTTTGAACTATTGTAGAATATTGGGACTAAAACACCAGAAATGTAGATGAGTTGAAGTCCAGAGCAGCATAAACTGGAAATACTCAAGTACAAGGACCCCAAAAGTGTACTTAATGGACAGGACTTTCCTCCACTGTGCTTTGTTTCATTACATTTGTCTTACTAAGACTTTGTGGACAGAATCAAACCACCAACCTTAAATTATTTTAAAAGAAAATAGCAGTGAAGTGTTAAAAAGATGTAAAATCTACCAGAAAAGAAGGCATCAACGTTTTCTATTTAGAGCAAAGACATTTAGCCACCTTGCACTGTCAGTAAGTTTACACCACAAGCTGACAACAGTCAGCAGAAATTAAACAGCTACAACGCTGCAGAGCACAATTAGATGAGTGTTCATTCACGAGCAAGCCTGAGATCTGGACTAAAGTCCCTGCGGAGGAAGAAGTGGACAAAAGACATGTTTAACAAATACAAGTTTAATATCAAAAACAGACCTACAATCCAACATCAAGTGAATTCCAACAGTAGAAAAATCAATGTTACTTTATTTTAACCTTTTAAGTATTTTGTCTGTTATTTAATTATCTGGCTGTATGGAGGCGTAAATTCCAGCTACAGTCACTTCACATGTGAACACGCACACCTCAAACACACCGCGCAGAAAGAGTCAGCGAGTCTGAACAGCAGCTACTAACAGAGAAGTTTAAGTGAAACAATAAATCCTGTTTCTTCAACAACACGGACATAAACATGTACATTTATTTACAATCGGCCCAGCCCGAGGGCAGATACAGAGACAGAAGACACCACGTGGAGTGAACGCTGATCGTTTCCCAAAGATGTGAAGAGTTTGTTTCTGTTATTTATCTGGAATATTAAGAGTCTACTTTGATTTATTCTATATTTCTGCAGTTAACTCACTTTTCATGAAGCTTGTTTTTTTCTGAAGGCACATGTAAACCATTTACTTCCAGTCACCACAGACACCCAGATAATCCAGCGGAAACGCTGCGTCATCAGTGGCCATTTCATCATTTTGTGAACTTAAATTCTTTCAAATTAGGTCAACACAACATTTCAAGCTCCGACAACAAACACGTGTGTCTTCTTCACATCTTTTGCCTGCTTCCTCCAGCGGAACTATTTCATACAAACGTCCTTCCAGGCGTCAGTTTGGACCTACGTCTCACCCTGGAGTCCAAACACCCAAGCCCTTTTTACCCCAATGACCCATTTTGGGTCCTGAAATAGAGTTCATGAACTATAGGGAGGAGGAGGAGGAGGAGGAGGTGGGGGGGGGTGGCGAGGCTCTTAGAACTGCTGCAGGATCAGTTTCTTCTTCCCGTCGTGGCTGAACTTGTTGGAGCGGAAGAGGTCGCTGTCGTAGAAGGCAGTCAGGTTGTGGATGTTGATCTGTCTCGCCTGGAGGAGGAAGAGGAGAGGACGGGACAAAGAAGGGACGGGGAGCAGGAGGACGTGGATACAGGATGAAGGAGGAGACGAGACAAAAAGGAGGTGATTAGAGCTTGGAATAATTGCTCAGTGTGGACAGCAGAGATGGGACAAAATCACTGCTTTGCAAGTTACAAGTAAGACTCGAGTTTTGGCTCCGAAGTCTCAAGTACCTTAGCATGTAACATTTAGCATTTTTACATGTGCATTATCTCTTTCCTTTATCGTTACCTTATCGTGCAGGTCTTTCTCTGGTATCTCGATGGTGTCGTTCTGGAGTCCGTATCGGTTCCTTTGGTAGGTGACCTGCTCGGCCACCAGCTGCTTGAGGATGAAGAGCAGCAGCTCGTTGTTGTCCCTGCGGAAGGCCAGGTAGCGGGCAAACGTCTGGACGGAAACACAGACAACACCGACGTTATAAACATCCAATCAGGAAGCATCAGCGACTGTTGAATTTCACTCTGATCAAACGTTCAAACGCACCTTCCTCATGCTCCTCATGACGCTGAACTTCTGCGTGTCGATGAAGCTCTCCAGCATGACCCTGATGGCCATGTTGACGTCGTCCTCCAGCACGTAGTCCCTCAGGTGCATCTTGGCGTGGGCCTCCGCCATGCGGATCATGGACTCGATGTGACGAACCGTGATGGGGATGCTGCCTGTGGCCTGTTAGTGAGACCAAACCGGCATGAAGGATTTTTCAGAACACTACTTTTTACCTGCTTTGAGGGTCAAAGGTCATGACTAGTCATTTTTAACACATTATGACCAGAAGTGCTATTATATACATTCCTGTACATTTCTTTTTGTATAATTATTTGCTAATGATACCCTCTGGAGATTTCTAAACATGTTTAAGTATCTCTAGCTGTTTCCATTCAGTTGTCAAGAGAACTTTTAAAATGTGGCAAAAAAGAAATGCGAATCAGGCGCGTTCATCAGCTGGTTCGGAGCGAATAAACTCGGCTTGTTGCAAAGCGTAGTTTGGTCAGAAGGTGGCGCTATAGGCTACGCTTTACGCATTTCTGTAATCCACCAGTAAACACGGGAGGGAGGGAAATGGAGGGAGGTCCTCAGGAATTAGTTTCTATTGGGCAGGTTTGAATTGTTCTTTCATGTCAGCTGGTGTCGGCCATGTTTCATGCTGTCCGGAGACGAAGAAACAGCTGATCAGTCATGCGAGTTAAATGTTCGCTATGTCAGAACTTATTCGGCAAAAGCGTTTCCATATCCCATTTAGAGCATCAACTCTTTTTCAACAAAAGGCAAAAAACACCTCAAGCGGGCGAAAACACTTTTGCACAACTGAGGAAGTTTAATTGCTTTTCTAATGCGATATTTCAAAATGCAGCTAAAAATAGGTTAATGTCAACACGGCTAGTGAAAGGTGGAGAAGTTCAGCGCGCTCACCATCGACTCTTTGCGGAGGTCACTGTAGATGCGAGCCACCTTGTCCTGGTCCATCTGGTTCAGTTTGGGATGAACCTGCAGACACAAGAAAACATTAATTAACATTTACCGCAAAATTGCTGCTGAACCAAAGAAACAAAACTTTACATTTCACTGATGTAAAGTGATTTGTTCCCTCTAAACTTTAAGCGACACAAAGGGGTAAAAATGACTTTTGGGAGGCATGAAAACGCACAAAAGGTTCATTTTAAAAAGATGCCATATGGCTTATTTTGTTCTGCATAATCATGAAAACTGATCTAGTTTGGACTGAAGTCCCCGATAGTCATTTATAAGTACCAAAAATGTAAAATTGTGGTCAGTTAAAATTCTCATGACTCATTAAATGCAAGTAGGTGTCATCGTTATGGTCTTTACAGAAGCACAAATGAAAAATATGAAAACTGCCGATTGTGAGTGAATGGATGAGGTTCAGCGAGGACGTAGGGGCGCATGTTCGTACCCGCTCCTTGGCGTAGATGATGTACTTCCTAACGAGTTCCTGGGGAATCGGCGGCACGTCAGACGTGTTGGGCAGGACCACTTCCTCTAAGGCCACGCCCCCTTCCTTGTTGCTAGGGTGATGCTTGATGTGGGAGCCAACCACAAAGCGTGCCAGCATCTCATCCTGGATGGAAAAAGAGCCAATCACGGGCCAGAGGAGAGAGGAGAGAGCAGTGAGCAGTGAGCGCCTCGAACCAGAGTTCATGTTTTTAACTGAAGATTTAATCCCCTTCGAGCTCATTTAACTCTTAAAGATTTCTGCAAACACATCAGGGATTCAGATGTTTTATGGCAGCTAAGTAGGATAATAATATTCCGTTATATACTAAAATATTGTTTTGGGTGACAAGACTCATATTGATTAACAGACTTTACAACCAAACCATTTCCCCAATAATCTGAAAACAGTCATACAAAGCAATTGCTAGAAAAACTAATTCTCAATAGGCATCAACTGAAGGGCAGCAAACTTTATTCAACGTATAGAGTTATAGTAAAAGATAATTAATGTCTTCTACTCCAATCAAACAGAAGGTAAAGTTTCGTTAAAGGTGTGTGTGTGTGTACCTGCACGGGGTCGACGGTGTCTCGGACGACACACAGCACATCGAAACGGGACACGATGGGCTCCGTCAGGTCCACGTTCTCAGCAAAGGTCAGGGAGGGGTCGTACCTGCCGCCTGCAAGGAGACGAGCACACAGAGCTGAAAACGCAACGCAAACACACAAACACACCGCCAGCAGCAGCTTCATGAAATCTTTTCACACATATACGTGTGCTTTACACACTTGTTTTGGGGCTAATAATAAAAAAATCTGTCCATGATTCATGTAAATAATATGAACTTCTGCACTAAGAATAATACTGTGAGAAAACACTAAATAAGTGCCTTTGTTCACAGGAAATGATTCAATTTAAAAATTGGCATCCAAAGTTTGAGCGGTCAAAAAAAATTGTATTAGTTGATTTAGCAATTCGATTAGTCAATCAATTGACAGAAAACTAATCGTCAACTGTTTTGATTTTCAATGACTCAGTTCAGTCATTTATCAAACTAAACGTCTGCAGGTTCCAGCTTCTCGCGTGAGGATTTGCTGTTTTTGTTTCATGTCAGTATAAATGGAATATTTTTGGGGTTTTGGACTTCTTCACTATTTTTGACATTTCATAGACTGAACAATTAAAAAAATCGAGAAAATAAGTGTAATAAAGAATGAAAATAATCGGTAGTTGCGGCCCTGATGTCGTTAGTACAAATAATGAAAAAACAAAGATTAATGTGAGAGTTAGAGCCTCTCGCATTAAAAAGTTCACTTAGCATTCAGATGTCAGAGCTTCGTAACTTCACTTGAACGCACCATACTGCCTTTACACATGCGTTTAATTTGAACGTCAATATATTTTTTCAAACTGTTTTTGTCGCGAGTACTTTCACACAGAACGCAAATATTACGCGCCGGAGGAGCAGTGTAATTCTTTTTCCATTCCAGATCTGGATGCAGGACAGCGAGCAGCTGATGTAGTTTACTTTTGGATGGAGTAGAGTTGGTAGCAGCAAGGCAACAGAGTGAGAGCAGGTTTGGCTCGTCATATTAATCAAATACAGGAGGCACTCTGCAGCTTTCTACCTGCAGGGCGCTGCACAGAGACTACCCACAGCCCATTTTCAGTCGATGAGGGCAAATAAGGCAAGTGGTGCAACATTAGCTTTGTTTCAAACCAACAGATTTCACACTGGGTTACGTACCAATGGGGTTAGAAGCAGCGATGACGGTGCATCTGGCCTGCAGCGAGGTGACGATGCCGGCTTTGGAGATGGAGATACTCTGCTGCTCCATGGCCTCGTGGATACTCGTTCTGTCTGCGTCATTCATCTGGAGGACAGAGCGGGTTAGATGTTTGTTTTTTAGGACAGTAAAGTGTTGTCTGGCAGTAAACGAGTGTCTCAGCTCACCTTATCGAACTCGTCGATCAGGCAGACTCCGCGGTCGGCCAGCACCAGCGCTCCGGCCTCCAGCGTCCATTCGCGGCTGACCGGGTGTCTCTGGACGTAAGCGGTCAAACCGACGGCCGAGGCCCCCTGCCCCGTGGTGAACACCGCACGACTCGCCACCTTCTCCACGTACCTGCAGAGAAAAATCCATCAGGACTTCAGATTCAGACGCTTTCGATCCGAGTGTGATGCATTTTTCTTACTACCACCCTTCTGCGGCGGGTCTAAACAGTTGTTTTTTGGTTTCGATACGCACTTGAGGAACTGGGACTTTGCGGTTCCCGGGTCTCCACACAGCAGCACATTGATGTCTCCACGCACCTTGTGTTTCCCACCTGGAGCAGAGAGAAAAGAGTGAGTGGAGGAAGTGCAGGCCTTCGATGTTGCTGCTTCAGGTTTGTAGTTTGACTCGCCTACCTGGATTTTTGGACTCTCCTCCAAACAGGGCCAGGGCCAGGGCTCTCTTGATGTCCTCGTGGCCGTAGATTGACGGCGCCATGCTGGCAAAGATCTGCAGTCATGACAGACGGTTAGGAAACATCTGTACAGCTGCCATTATTAAACTGTGGGTCAGGATTGTGGCGGGAAAGAACAAAGCGGCCGTCTTTATCTGCAGCTGGTCAGACGGCTCGCTCTGATAAATGATCATCAATCAGATGTTTTGACTTAATAATACAGTTAGCTGGTAAAACTATTGCTAAATCAATTTAAAAAGGTTAAGAATTTTTTATATAGGTTTGATTTCTGCCCAAAGAAAAGTTATTTAGCTTTTATTTAATGACCTTTTCTCACAAAATGTCAGAAAAAAATCCATCGTCTTCTGAGACAAATAGTTTTTTTTTTTGGAAAAAAATAAATAAAGCCCGTTAACCCCGGAGGATGTGTCGGTTTTACAGACTGAAGCGTACCAACATATTTGATAACCTGGGTATCCATGGCAACAAATCATCTGCAGTTTAAATATTTCTTCCTAATTTGATCACTTGAGGGACAAATAACCACAGAGGCCGACTGTAATGTTGGTCACTTTAGAACTGAAACTTATTCTGCTGACCTGCAGCAAACTTTTACACATGTACGAGTGTGTGTGTGTGTGTGTGTGTGTGTGTGTGTGTGTCAGACTCCTCACCCTCTCTCCGATGCGTTCGTCCTTGGACAGGGTGACGATGGCCTTGACGTCTTCGTCGGTCAGTTCGGCCACGGCGACGCCCTGGTCCTTGCAGGTGACGTGGTTGGCCAGGATCACTGTGGCAAACACTGGGAAGCCGTTAGCCATGTTCAGAGAGCCGTCGTAGTTGTTGTGGTAGATGCCTGTCAGTTCCTGAGAGGGGAAAAAAATAAAAAATAAAAATCAATCGATCATCATGTCTAAGTTTCTTTTTAACAACTTACTGCATTCAAGTTTAGTTGTTTTATGAATGTCATTTTGAGAAAATGGATCTGTGATCTCCTTGTAGCATGTTTCACTCATGTTTTTTAAGGACAAAAAGGTGAATTATTCATGTTTTTAACCCTTTGAACTCTGCAATAGAAATGGTCCACCAGTGCCAACATTGGTATTTTTGCTTATTGTGATGTCATTTCTTGGCATATCTTCAAATTCTTCATATCCCTAAAATTTGTACAACCTAAGCTAAAAGGCTGGAAGTCAATAAACCACAATTGATAAAAAAAAAAAGTATTGAAATGGTATCAAAATTGCCATTTTTTTAACAAATTTTACTAAATAAAACACACAAAACATATTGATCCAAAACTATTCTGAATGTAGAAACATGGACAAAATATTTCTTAACACTCCAGAAGTTATTTGAACTCTGTACATTTTTTAGTTTTTCAGATATGCTCAGTTTTATAAGCAGAGTGCAAAGGCGTTTTGACAGTAGTGCCTACATTGGTATTTTTGCTTATTATGATGTCATTTCCTAGATTATCTTAAAATGCTTCATATCCCTAAAATCTGTCCAACTTATGCTAAAAGGCTGGAAGTCAATAAGCCATAATGACTGTTAAAATTATAGAAAATGTATCACAAATTAAAACAGTGCCACTGTAACTTAATGTCATCAACTTGCGACATGAGACGTGAAAGACAGAAGTCTTAGCTTTGAGCTGCAAAAAGAATGAACGCTCTACCTATTATGGTTTTTATGTTAGATCACTTTAAACAGGACGGTGCAAACAACGGCCGTTTTCAGAGGGTTAACTCCACTCACGATCTCGTCTCCGGGCTTGCAGCTGTCCACCAGGTCGGCCAGCAGGATGGCGTCTTTGGAGCGCGGCAGGCGGCCGGCAGCGACCTTTCCGGGGCTTTCCTGGATGGTGATTCTCTGGTAGTTTTGGTACACAGTCTGCAGGAGGGAGACGATCGGTTAGTTCGCTGAGACAAAACAGACGGGCCATTGGTTGACACGCGACAGGAGAAAGAAGAAAAGGAACTCTCTAAACATTCAAACCAACGTCTCCGCCACACGGGGGTCTCTCACCTGCTCCATGTTGATCTCGAAGGGGCCGAGGGACTGACACTCGGGACAGGAACCCGGCTTCACCTCCTGGTTCTGGGACTGGAAGAAGGGTCCCAGCACGAAGTTACACTTGTTACAGTTGTACTTGACCATGCCGAGCTGAGGCAGGACGCCGGTGCAGCTGCTCACCACGCCGCTGGTCCGGATCAGCTGGTTCAGGTGGAGCTGCCTGAAGAGGAACGGAAGAAGAAGAAAACCCGAAAAGTTTGGAGAGAGAAGAAAGCTTCAGACTGACGACACAGCAGCTATTCGATTTGTGCTTTAGTTGCAGTCGTCCCTGCTTTTTGTAAAACACTTGTTTGTGGACCTTGGAATTTATATACGATGCATTATTTACCGTTCCATCTGCTCATAGTGATCCAGGTGTCTGCGCTGCTCTCAGTAGAATTCATGCAGTGTTTGTGTGTATACAGTACGTGGCAAGTCAACTTTTTACTTCACAATCTGCAGAACATACGACGCCCTCAATCCTTAGATCCTCCATTCAGATCAGGAAAAGCTATGAGCTTAAAAAGTCGTAATTACATGTGGGAAATATCTACGACTCGGCACTATAATAACAGGGAACTGTCTGCAACCCAAACAAACATGGACGCCTCACATCAGCCAAACAAGGTAATTCAATCCAAACTGAACGGATACGTTGAGATAAAATACTGTGCAGTGCTTACATAACATGACCAACTCTGAAATCACACAACCATCTCAATGATGCAAACACTCGCAAGTGGTTAAACATTCCCATCCATCCCACAAGACGTGGACGAGGCATTAGCAAGGGGGGGTTTTTACAGCTTAGAGTAAAATTCAAGCACTTTTAAAAAGGTACCTAGCCAAAAAAAAGTTATCACATCTAATTTGTTACTATAAATTCAAAAAATAAAGTTTACAGAATTTCTTTACACTCACAGCAATAACAATGATTGTTTATTTTACCAGCTGTTCATATAAAATGTTTTGATCAGGATCATTTAATGCTGGCTAATTTCCAGAGTAAGGGATCAATCAGCTGCCGTTAAAATAACATGTCACGTTGCTAAAGCGATAACAAAACCCACCTGTTCTCTAGTAACTGATGAGCAGCAGGTACAATAGTTAGTTAGCAACCTTCAATGTGCATGCACACACAACGTCAAAGGTCAGAGGAGGGACGAGCCCTCATGACGCGGCGTGAAACGGCTTTTCATTTCAGAGCCCACGTCAGTCAGTAGAGCTCCGCGTCTGGTGTGAGACGCCAGAAGACAAACAAATATGACGACGGGATCGCTTCATTTCAAATATTAAAAGATTTTTGGTTTACATGAGTGATTGTGTCGATGAAACACCAGATAATGTTGAAAATCAAGCATTTTTCAAGGAGTGTACTTGAATTCAAGCATATTCCTAACCTTGAAAACATGACAATTAAGAATTACGCATTTTCCAAACTTTTAAGACTTTGTACGAAGCCTGTGTGGAGAAGACGGAAGTCAAATATTACCTGAGGGAGCGGATCTCCTCCACCAGTGGCAGGTTGCAGATGCGGACGTGGATCTCGTGGGCAATGCGGTCGTATTTCGGGTACATGGCCAGCACCACTTCTTTAGCCGCTTCATCAAAAACCTGACGAC
The DNA here is from genome assembly GCA_005408345.1 of Macquaria australasica. Taxonomy (NCBI): domain Eukaryota; kingdom Metazoa; phylum Chordata; class Actinopteri; order Centrarchiformes; family Percichthyidae; genus Macquaria; species Macquaria australasica. The sequence goes on along the minus strand of SEMN01000177.1, from coordinate 156,412 downwards.
AGAACAGACACAATGTCGGTCAAAACACAGACAGGTATATTTTAACGGACCTGTTGTTCAGTTCGGCCTGCGCAAGATAAAACGATGCATTGTTGTTCCTTTAGTTCTGGTCTGTTCCATGTTCACACTTTTTACTAACAAACCAAGGGAGTAAACTTGACGACTACTTCTTATGGAAGTGGTCTGAGACGCTTTCTGGTGGTCTTGGTCCGGCCTTGTTTAGGCCACACCAGAGTTTCATTGACAGATTTCACACCAGCCCGAATGAACCGAGCCAAAAGGGCAAACGCACCAGAAAAGGTCAAGTGTAAACGCAACCTCTCACAGGATGTTTATCAGGACTAAAAACAGCAGAACTCCACTCACCTTCAACATCTCAGTTGGAGCCTCTGGCAGGAAGTAGGCCAAAACATGCTCCCTGGCTGCGAGGTCTTCATAGTTTACAACCAGGCTCTCCTTATTCTCTGGAAGGACGGGATGCAAGTTCATTCATTTGAAACCACACAGATTTCAGCATTTTATGAAAACGCGAGCTGAAAGCCGAGCTACCTTTGCACATGTCGCTGATCTTCTCCTTGAAGACGTTGTGGCCGTTTTCGTCGACGTGGGTGCGCAGGAAGTTCTTGAAGCGGTTGTAGATCTCCAGCCTGGGAGCCGCCATGGACACCCACTCCCTCACAGTGTGGCCCTGCAGACCGGGGGGAAAATACTGTCAGACCCTCAACCACAGCGGGACCGGCACCAGTCTGACCTGAAATGCTACAGAACATCATTGCTCATTTTATCGCTCTAGTAGTAGTGTTACAACCTTCATATCCTCCAAGTTCTCGATGCTCTCGATCATCTCCTCTTCCTCTCCATCTGCAACGCCCTCTGCTGCTCGCTCAGCCAATCGCCTTCGCCGAGCCGCCGGGCGCTCGTCGTCCTCGTCTTCGCTGTCTGGATAACAGCAGCATAAAGAAGTTATTCACGCAGGCCTTTTTGCCATCCCACCTGAACCCCTTTAAAAAACACACCTCTGCCTAACATCTGTTTCTTTAATTTATTATTTTTCTTTATTTCCTAAGTACTGAAGACATTTTTCCCCTTTATTTATCTATTATATTTCTATTTTTATTTCTTTAAATCTTTCTGTAAAAAGGAAATCAGCCCCATTTGTTCCAATCAGTGGATCAAGATACAATAACTTCCTGTTGTTTTCAAAATAACAGCATCCATTCCCTCCTCACCGTAGAGCAGTCCTCTCCTCAGCCGCCCGCTGATGCCCTGCTCCCTGTCCCTCCTCCTCATGGCCTCCTCGGCAGCGGCCCGGGCTCCAGGCGACAGCTCCGACAGATCCTCATCGTCCAGGTCCAAACCCTCTGCCTCGTACTGGTCCAGAGCCGGGATGGCACGGTAATCCCTGAGCAGACGGGGAAAACGCTTTGTCGTCAAGACCCGGGACTTTCTAACACAAAGCAAATTTAACATTCAGAACAAACCTCTCACCTCTCCATCCCGTCCCCAATCAGCTCCTCCCCGTCCCCGTCTTCCTCCTCCTCCTCTACGGGCAGCTGTCCGTCCCCCAGCAGCCCCTCCGACTCATCCTCGAAGGGCGGCAGGTCTCGTCCGGGGCTGGAGGTCAGGTCTCCTCTCCGGGAGGCTCGGCTGGGGCTGGTGGCCACGTGGTACGACTCGGAGGAATCCTGACGACAAACAAACAGATGATTATTCTTCTTTCAACATGAGTACATGACGTTATCTTATCTTGCAGTACTAATGTACAGTGTGTTACTGCGCACAGTGTATTTTCAATTTGTTTTTTAAGTTAAGTATGGTTCTAGTTCAAAGCTCAACCATGAGTTTTTATTTTGTACATTATTAACTGAACTCTTTGTATTTGGTTGCATTTAACCATTGTTATCAGTGGTGGAAAAGTAACAGTACATTTACTCAAGAGCAGTTTTCAGGTACTTTACTTGTGTATTTCTATTTGATGCTACTTCATAGTTCTACTTCTCTACAGTGTCAGAGGAAACATTGTACTTGTTACTCCACTACGCATATATGACAGTTATAGTTACTGTGCAGAAGTAGAAGCAGTATTTTTTTTTAACTAAATAACTTGTATACAAGGTCTTATAATTTAATATATCCCTAGATTTGTACAGACTTTGACTTTGACATGTTTCCTTTGATAGAATAAATATGTTGTTTCCATGTTAGTTTATGATCAATCACAACCCTTTGTTATTTTTTTAAATATTATATATATATATATATAAAGTAGTTAAAATTAGCTCCACCTCAACCAGCTACACTGATATAATAATGAACCAATCTTATATTTCAGTAAATTATACTTCCATATCTCGAACGCAGGACTTTTACTTGTGACATATTTGCTGATTTTACTGGTTGTAATTTTTTTAAATTTACAGTTTCTTGTGTGCGTTATTCTTTCTAAATGATATTTGATATACATTTTTAAATCTGCTTTACAGAAGGATGAGTCTGCTTTGGTGCGTCTCCCCGTACGGGACTATAGAGACTGAACTGGACTGAACTGGACTGGACTAGTACCAGATGTGAGCTTGTCTTCCGCCACTGATCATCATCCATGGACGAGACAAAAACTAAAGTCCCTTTCTGAAACCTTGTCCTGCAGGCAGTCTGTCCTTTGAGGTGTTTTAATGTTGTTCACATGGCAATAGATCATGAATGTGTCGTAATAACTGATAACGATGATTTTACTGGGCAGCCATGTGGAGAAAACCCAGTCACAACAGATAAAATGAAGAGGTTTATAATAACGAATTAGAAATGCCAACTTAGAGACAGTAACGGCCACAAAACACATTTTCCACTTCAGATTTGACTTTAATTCAGTCTTCTGAGCAAAAGCTGAAACCAGACCCGACAAAAGTGCAAATGTCAAACTTATCAACAGCTGAAAACTCAAACTACGAACTTAAATCTGCTTAATTTCGCTTCTTACTCCTTCAGTAGACACATGAAGCCCGATAATGGTACGTTTTCGTTAGTTTTTTAACCGTTTTAACTCACCGCCATTGCTCCGTGTCTGGCTGTCTCTCTTGTGAAGAACCTTCTTCTTCCTGCCGGGACCCGCTTTTCGCGCGAAGCGACCACGTGACACCCAAAGCCCGCGAAAAACAATGAATATCCGATGAAGTCACAGGCGCTGCGCCTTCTTATTGGTCGGTCCGTTTAAAAGGGGGCGGGGCCTTAGAGTGCAGTGCGTTCGGCTTGGCGCTGCCGCCCAGCGAGGCTCGTTCGGCCGGTGCGGTGATGGAGCCTGTGCGGGGCAGCGGTGCGGCCCGCGACCCAAAACAAACCCACCTTCTCTGAGCGTTTGAGCAGGGGCGGCGTTTGTGACGTGACATCTTTTTCCCGGGAATATTTGGGCCTCCCTAATATCCTCACTTCTTAAAAATGAACCAACAAATTAACATTTCAGAAACAACATACAGGTTTTTATAAAAGTAGTCCAAGCAGCAGTAGCCTACAAAATAAAGACAAAAGAAAATAAATTAATGAATTAATACAAGAAAGATCAGTAATATACAAATTAAATGAAATAATAAAGATTTAAAGCTTAAAACGACTTAACAGTATACATTATAATATACATAGTGGCTATCTTTGTCCTCATAAGGATTCATCTTCAGGGTGCCAGTACACATGTTGAGGTATTTCACAGGATGAGTGAAAAGTGCGGGCGGTGTTAGAGGAGGAGACGAGGAATCACAGAAGTCAGTAGGATTCATCCTCCGCACCAAATTTCATAGCAACCCATCCAATACTCTGCTGATGGCACCGTTAAAGGTTGGCAACATTCGTCTTCTGGGAATCGTGAATCTGTAGAAAATGTCACAGCAATCCGTCCAGTATTTGTTGAGCTATTTCAGTCTGGACCGAAGTGGTGGACAGACAGACCGACAAGGCCCCCTCTATATGCTGCCGTCACGTGCGTCAGTTAGGAGATAAAACCCTCACCAACAAACAGCATTGGGGGACTCCGAGTTGTGATTTCTTTCATGTTTAGTTGTCTGTTGATATAGTTTCAGCCCTGCTAGCAGCATGACAGTCAGTCAGTCAGTCTGTCCAGGCAGAAATACAACTCAAACTTCACAGCTGTCTGATGGATTGGCACAAAATGTTGTACAGACAGTCATGGATCCAGGCTCTGAATCCTGCTGACTTCAGTGATGCCCTGACTTTTGGCTTAAGTTGGACATTTGGACGCCACTGTACTTGACGTCATCCCCATGAAAATAAATGTAAAGCTTCACTAATCAATATGAATGAGCATAATGTGACAGGGGTCGCTCATAGAGATGAACCCACACACAATTTGGTTCATTGTTTTGGTTTTAAACTCAGAAAACGTGGTTAATGAGTGCCGCCATAACTTAATTTTTATTTGTGCAATTTTTTTCAAAATCCAAACGGTGAGAATCTTATTTTGGTATGAAGGTTTGCTGGTTTTATCTCCGACTTTGCATTTTAAAATCTGCATGCATACGACTGAAAACCAGAGGAAAAAAAGGATACATAAAATAAAATGATGATGCATTTACAACACATCAGTACTGACAATAAAAAGCAGACGTGTGAAACCAACACCTCAAGTTTAATAATCATTATTTATGACATGTTCACTCATTCATCAAATACAACATCGCCCCTTTCAAACCTTTAATATCTGTAACCAAAAAACACATTAATATATACAGTATCAAAACAACAGAAGAGCTCCTCCTTTTTCTGAAATAAAAAGAAAACAAAAAAAGAAAAATTAAATCTCTCTGCAGTTTTTAGTGCAGCAAATAAATAAATATCGCAAATTACTTTTCACTCATTGGTCGACGGTGGCCACTTTGACACCTTCTGCTCTGACAGATGTTAAAAACAAGGATCACGTTAAAAGAAGCTCTTTGCTTCGTCACTGATCTTACTGTCATTTCTCACGAAAACCAGTTTACAATAATAAACGTTTTTGCTCATATTCAGACGCTGAAACGCTTTCAGTGGGTCTTTTCACAGGGAGGCCAAGAGAAACCAATTATTACACAAAAACATTCATCTGTGGATATTACAATATAAAAGATCAATCTTTATATCACTTTCCCAACACTTCTGAGGCTGTTTAAGGCTGACTTTAAGGGTGTGAAATGAATCCTTAATGAAAGACATTTAAGTAGATGTGCGGCAGTAGCTTCTTCTACAGGCTGACGTGGTTTGTTAGCATGAAATTCTTCATTACAGTCTTGGTTTCTTGTTCCCTGATTAAGGAGAAAGACAAAAACACGAGTGGTCGCGTGTCCCAAACTCAGAAAGTCAGCGTGCAGTACGGCTGATTTTGGACACTATTCTCCCACAACGCAAAAAGAAAATCAAAATAAACTGCACATTGTGGTGAGAAAACTCCAAAAAGACCGTGACGAATAAAACGACTATTCAACCGTAAGAAAGACTTTTTGCTTGTAACATTTCCTGTTAGTGAAAACGTTAAAAGTATGTTGATTCTTTTGTAAACAGCTAAAACAGTAAACTATGACGATTAGTGTGTATCACGCACTAATTATAATCAGTGTGCAGTTTGGATTTGGGACTCGCTGCGAGTATAACGACGTGATTATGCTGCATTTGAGTCCCGTTGAACATTAAATTTAAAATTTAAGGAAGCAGTTTGGCGTTTATTGCTTTCTTGCCGACAGCCGGATGAGGAGACTGACACCACTCTCTTAGCTTAGCTTAGCATAAAGACTGGAAACAAGCTAGCCTGGTCCTAAAGCTCCCTTATTGTTTAATCCGTACAAAAGTGTAAAAAAAGACAATTCGCCTATTTGGACTATTTCTTGGCTGGGACCAGTTGCCAGGCAACCAGCGGAGACTCCAGGAAGTAACTGGACTTTATGCTAAGCTAAGCTAAGCGGCTGCTGGCTGTAGCTTCAGATACAAACATGAGTGACACTGATGTTCTCATCCAACTCTCAGCAAGAAAGCAAATAAACGCATTTCACCTCACGTCCTGAACTCTGTGCAGGGAATGATTCATTTTACACGTTAAATCTAAATTTAACAACAACTTCTTGGCATTAGGTCTGATCATAGATGCAGAAATAAGAGGAACATATGAACCTTTAGTCGTTAGTCATTCATTTGGTGGCACATTATTAGCCCAAACTTTGCCGACAGGCTGGAATCACGTCTTTTATGTGAAAACTTGTGAGAATTAAAAATTATGAAGCTGTAATTTTGACAAGCAGAAAACACTGCAGGACACTTTAAAATCAGATCCTCAGCTTAAGCACTTAAAACACATTCACTTTGTCAGACTTGCTCTCTGTCAGGTGGTAACAGGAACTGTGATCAGTATCTGAACTTTTTTTTTGGACACAAATATCCGTTTTCAGGCAGCTGACGCCATCACAGGTGCAGGTAGCGTCACGTTTTCTGTACCATGATGAGGTTAGTATTGGTGTGACTGGTTTTCACTTGAGATGAGATGCAACACTGATACATCTGGAGTTTGTTCATTACAGCAGACTGTGTAAAATTAATGTGAGCGGCAAACAGGAAGAAAGCAGTGAGAAAAAGAGATAAATGGACATTTATAGACTTCCAGACAAACCCTTAAAAATAGTTTTCCTCTTCCTTTTCCCCCCACAAAGGAAACAACGCAAACGTAATCAGGTGAGCATGAAACGACACAAAAAAGTGTGTGTGAGAGCTGGATATCAAAAACTATCAAATCAGTGGGTGTTTCCCACATTTCAATGTTTGTTTTTTTGGTGTTTAAAGAGGAACAAGGCTTCAAAATAAAAGCCCCACAGTGTTTACTTCCAGAAAAAAAAAAAGCTGCATGAGCGTTGGTGCTTCAGAATAAAAGCTGAAAGCTTAAAGCTGAAGCTGAGCTGAAAAAACAGAGCATCAAAATGAAATTCTTCTAGAGTGGCTGTCAGGAGGAAGAAGGCAACAAAATAAAAGCCACACTCGCCGGCACAGGTTCCAGGAAGAGTGAGGTTTCAAAGTAAGAGCGCTCCGGGAGGAGAAAGTGAAAAGAGGATCGAGATGTTTCGTCGCCGTCTGCTTGTTTCACATGGCAAGAGTTAGATTTGTACATCCCATCTCTGCACGTGTCTGTCATGTTGAGTGTTGTGACTTGCAGTTTGCATATGACGCTGAACCAGACACACTTCCTGTATGTGTGCTAATGTTCTGTCTGAGGACCAGTGTGGCTCTGACAGTCTTTTATCCTCCTCAGTTTGGGTTTGTTCCCTGTGAGGATAAATGAGACCGCGAGCAGTTTCTCCCTTCCTGGTAGAGGCTGCCCGCCAGGTGGTGTGGGTACGAGTGTGTGTGTAAGTGCAGGTGTGTGTGTGTGTGTGTGTGTGTGTGTGTGTGTGTGTGTGTGTGTTTTATTTAAGAACTAGTGTAGCCTCGGAGCCATCTTTCCTCTTCAAGTACAGTCCATAGCTGAGATGGTGTTCCCTCCTCAAGAAGGCGTAGAAATAATCCGACACCAGCAGAATCTGAGGGGAAATAAATGTTAGGACACTGATGAATACCTCAGTGCGTGATTAAGAAGAGGAATTTGAGTAATTTCACTAATCAATAATTGATTTAAGTAATGGTGTTAGCAGGACGAAAAGGAGGACAAATACAAAATTACAAAATCAGACACAAGTGTCCCTCCACCTTTATGAGTTGACTTATTGCAATGAAAAATAAAATGTGTTTTTTTGTCGTTGTTGATCCACTGAGACCTAAGCTAAATTTAATTAACTTTACGTATGACATATAATCTTTCTGCAGTCTTAATCAACTAACAGCTGACTCAGGTTGGTGGAAAACTGAGGCATGTGTTGTGCAGTCAGTCTACCATAGTATCAATAACTAAAGATCAGCATCACACACATTTGTAATCTTACTTGTGCGTTGCTTTTTCTGCTAAACACAAATATGTGGATATATATTATCAAATCATAATTTCTAATTTTTCAAATTAGCAGAGCTTCACAATTTTCCTCGTGCCCCCTGGTGACTGCAGAAGTACCCGTGTGGGAATCACTGCTTTAGATAATAGCTACTATTAAGTGATCCTGAGTTGTCACCAAATCCTACTAGAGCTTTTTCACAGCACACACTTTGACTTGTCATAGTAGGAAACGCACAGGTGTTAGTAGTAACACTGATGGCTCCGTTCCACTCAAGTGTCCCAGTAAGTCATGACGGTGTGACAGCATGAACAAATACCAGGACTCTGAGACTGAAGCAGCCAACCTGTGCGTTTCCTACTGTGACATGTCAAAATGTCTTCAGAGGTAAAAAAAAAAAAAGCCCGTCAACAAATTCCCCCCTGGCTCCCGTCCAGGCCGTCCTACCTGTGCCACGTTGAACAGCAGCGTTATGGCGTAGTAGAAGTTGGAGTTGGCGCTGCCGGCGTAGATCCAGAGGTGCCAGAGAACCGGGAACAGAGCCGAACAGGCCAGCAGCACGCAGGACACCAGGAAGATGTTCCTCAAGACTGAACAGGAAGAGAATTAAGTTTTTATCTCCTTGTCAGGTCGTAGCGTGAGTGTGTTCTGGGCAGCCGTGTCATAAAGGTAAATGACAGTATTGGATCACTAGTTACATGCTAACCGTTAGCATGTTAACCTCCACCCAAAGGTGAAAGCCAGGTGGTGAAACCAAAATGACAACTACTGAAGAAGTAGTAGTCTTTAAATCTTTCTAATCGACATACTCTGTGTTTTATACACTCACATCTGTGTAGGTGACCCCAGACAGGGAGGAAGGCCAGGTAGAGCGCGATGTCTCCCACGGTGGGGTAAGACTTAAAGATGGAGATCACAGCTAACTGCATGAAGATGAGAAACACTGGGTGCTCCCTGTAACACAGACACATGCACATGGTACGGCTGACTCACGTTGAGGTTAAAGAATAAAAAGAACAAACAGCAGCTTTGCATCAGCTTGGAAGCACAGGTGGTGAGGGAGCGGACTTACTTGAGTTTGACGGACAGAGGGATGGTGTAGAAGAAAACGTTGATCTGGAAGACGCAGAGGAAGAAGAGACGGAAGTGTTCAAACATCTCGGCGAAGAAATACCAGAAGAGGCCGATGTTCGGGGTCAGGTCTGGTACTGAGAGACTGGAGGGAAAACAGACGGTCACATTAGGACTGCTGCTGGATTATGGAATCAGATTTGTGTCTGAACTGAGCTGTAAACAAAAGGACATATTCAAAAAAGACCAATAGTTTACACCATTACACCAATAATTTGTTTGCAAGTTATAGGTTTTACTTTTGAGATGTCATTTTTTTGCTTCAGTGAGTTTTATTCTCTCTCAAATTCTTCTTTTTGTTTGATATTCAAGAAGTTTTGTTTGATTTTATTGACACGCATCTGATTCCATACTGGACTACCATAAACACATAACACAAATGTGATTATTAAAGAATTGTGACCGTGATATGTAAAGAGAGGGACTGTATCTGTGACCAAAATATACACTGATAATGATATTAACTACGCTAAGATAAAATTGAGTGATAATATCAGATGTATAGGACAACACAGAAACACACACAACCACCATAAAGACCCATTCAAGCTCCTGTCTGAATCATTTAGCGGCTGTGTTCAGTCGGAGACAGTAAATGTCAGAAGAACAGAGCGTTTATTCACTGCACCAAGACTTCCAGTAGTTTGACTGTGGTGCTATTCATGACAGGAAGAGGGGAAAAAAATCAGTCTTACTTCCAAAACAGACTCTGTCTCAGTTTCTGTCGGGTCTGGTTAGTCATACATCATACAAACGTTCCACAGTTTTACATTCTGTGAATTTAGACGCCACCTTTAAGCATTGGCTCGAGTTTCTTGTTCATGACTCACATGAAGCCGTAGACAGACGGCAGGTAGTCCCACGAGCCGAGCAGGAAAAAGGAGAGACAGACGATGACGAACAGGCTGCCCAGGTACATGAAGGCATACTGCGCGATGAACCACCAGAAGCTGGCCCGCCGAAAGTTCACCGGGATGTACTGACGCTGGGCGAGGAGACACAGAAACACTGGCATTAATTACACCGGGGAGAAACCCTTCAGCTGTGACCAGTGTGGGAAGAGGTTCGCTTGGATCTGCAACCTGAGGACAGACCAGCAGTCTGCAGACCACAGGCCAGGGGAGGGTTAAGACTGGGCTCATCACTCAGAGCAGACTGTGGCGGACAGGACTGTTAATGCTAGTAGTATTTTATTCACACACACACAAAGGCACATTGACATTTCTTCATTCTTAAACAGTAGTATGGCAGCAACAGAGACAGAGCGCCACGCGTCATACTCTGGAAACCACGCCCACCGGAGGGGAAAACAATCTGCAACCAAGAGCTGTAATGCTAAGAAAATGCCTGTAGCAGCTAAAAACATTAGGTTTCAGCATGTCAGAGGATTATTTTAGCACCTAATGTCCACCAGAGAGGACAAACTCAACACTGTGGGTCTGTCTCAGTGTCCCTTCTCAAGCTAAGCTACTGTAGTTAGCTAAGACACTTGCTAACATAATACTGCAGAGCTTTCTGATTTAGCCACATTCAACTACACAAGTTTCATACTGTCAAGATGCTTAAGCTGAACTTACAGCTGTCATGATCCCTAGGACTCTGTGTGTTTTATCTTGTTTCCTGTTTTATTTTGAAATCACGGTTCTTGTTTTCTTGCGTGCCTTTTATTTCCTGTCTTTGTTCTTTTCCCTCCAGTTTGGATTGTTTTCACCTGTGTCCTGTTACCCACCTGTGTCTGTTTCCCTCGTTGTCTCCTCCCCTATATATACCGGTCCTCTCCCTTTGTTCTCTGTTGGTTCATTGATGTTGTTGGTTGCCTCTTCGTGTCGTGTTCCTGGTGTTTCCCTGCGCATTAGTTCCTGAGTTTTGTAAGTTTATTTTGTATTTAATAAATCTTTGAATTGCTTCAGCCTCCCTGCCTTTCTGCATTTGGGTCCTTCCCTTGCTGCCTTGATGGCTCATCCTGACAACAGCAGTACAGTTAACCTAAAACTGACATCTGGATATTTGACCGAGCAGTGACTAAATGCTGCTGCACACGTGGACACACTGAGTGTCAGGATCCCACAGAGTTCCCGTTCTTCCTGCTGATGCCTCACGTCTGGATCCACTTCTGGCTTCTTAAAGGTTCAGCAGCTTATAGAAACTTAGTTCTGGTTCTTCACCCTGTTGGTAGTGCGTCCCACCACACAGCAGCTTTTAGGCAGGTTTCTGTTGTTTGCTACCAGACCGAAGTGACAAGCAGGCACCTTCACCAATACAAAGTCAATGGAGAGAGATGGATTGTTTTCCGCTCCGGTGTGGGCGGGACTTAAATGTGCTCTGTCTCTATACAAAG
>SEMN01000177.1:0-142500 GCA_005408345.1 Macquaria australasica | reverse complement strand
ACATAAAAAAACGAGAGGGTCGAGATGACCAGCCGTTGGCGACTTGACAAGCTGAGTCGAGGGAGACGCAGTCAGCTGGCTTGAGTCGAGCTGAGACGGGCCGGTTCACGCCGCAACTTTTCCCTGCGAAGCTCTAAAACAGTTTCTTCTCGTCACGAATCTTTGGTCTGAACAGGACCTTAGTTGTTCTCGTTATTGATGTGGGAATTATTTTTTACTTCTTAAACTGTGGTGATGTGCTGTTTAGTTTTTATGTGTGTCTAATGTGTTTTTGTGTCTGATAATCCATAAATAAAATCGATCAATCATGGGAATGCAACTAGATTTGCAGGTATTTGGTGGGCCCCCAAGGAGCATAAGTGGGACTCTGCACTCTGGGAGGTGCGCGGTACTTACAACATGGCTACTTTCAGAGGGATGTAGTACATTTCACTGGGGCTTCTGATGAGCTCCAGACAGTCGAGGGGGTAGCGGTCTGCCTCCAAGGCATATTTCTGCTTTCTGAACTGAAACAGCATCAACAGCACATCAAATGTCACAACACTGTTACTGTATTGTTTATTGATCATAACTCGGCCATGTAGCAGTGAAACAAGAATACGTATAGCTGTAACATATTTCTTGTTAGATAGTAGGGCTGACCATATGGCTGAAGTCAATAATCATACATTGTACATATCAATATCATGTTACGGCTTTAATGTGTTTACCGTGATGTGATTCCACTCAGACAATAAATCAGTTTTGGCCCAACTGTATATCAAGGGAAATTCTGGTATTTTTGTTTGGGAATATACTGGAATTTCCCTTTAATATCCAAATATTTTTGCTTTTTATTTTCTTCTGTATTTTCTTACCACTTGTTTGTTGTAGTCCTTCACTGCCATGTAGAGAGCCACAGCAGTGATCACGTCTGCCAACTAAAGAGACAGAAAGAAGACGGAAATCTAACAAAACAAATACAGAAAATACCTGTATACTTTCTTTTCAAATCCCTGGAGGCAGACGTTTCTTATCACAGGGAGAGCAGTTTAAATCAAAGTGTTGTGCAGACTGCTGAGCTTTCCCATCACGCCTCACGTTACAGACAATCCTCCCGTATGTTCACCAGAGACAATCCGAAGCATTAGCGTCTCATTCTGTTGTCACATCATTTTATTCCAGCTCAAAAGAGAAATGTGTTGTTTGTTTGTTGGTATTCAGACTGTGCTGGAAATGTTCAGCCCAGTTTCTCGTCTTCGCACTCACCATGAACGTCATCTCTGCGTAGTCCACCACAAAGTGAAAGAGGTAAATGATGAGAGGAGTCTGGAGAGGAAAGACAAGGACAGTTGGGATCATGCAGCTGGGACAATAAAACATATTTATCTACACATTAGTGTGTTTGTGTGGTACCTGTGTGCTCATACACACACTCTGCATTCTCTGGTCAAACGCATGTTTTTAGATCCTGTAGCTAAAACAGTCTCTACTGACTATTATCGTCCAACCTCTGATGTGATGTCACTTCCTCTACGTTTGACTTAAAAGCACCAAACAGAAAAAGAACGGATCTTCTCCACCTGCTTTACATGGTGTTCAAATGGATTTGTCACTAAGCCTACACAGGTGTGTCCATCAGAAAGGTGCCCGTTTGTGCATAATATTTGCATAACAAAAGGTAATTACAGCAGTAGGTTGGGGCTGGGCAAAAAATCACCAGGGTTGCATGTAAAGGCAGATTTCAAACTAGTGTCAAAAATGAATTTGTCACAACAAAATTCAGAGAATTTGTGTGCTTCATCTAGACAACACAGACATGCGTGTAATTTATTAATAACTGTAGATTGATTGCTCCATAAGTGAGAAAGAAGATGAAGAAGGAGAAATACAAGAGGGACCGGCCGCTAAAATAAAAATAAACTAATTCACAAAAAAAAAAAAACCTCTGCAGTTTTGTTAATGCTCTAACCTAATGATCTTACTACAGGGACCTCTGTGCTTTACTGCCTTATTTTACACTGACTGCTTGTGATTCAAGCATCTTTGTAGAAGAATATTAACAGATATACGTATATATTGTTTTATCCAAAAAAACATGCAGAGGAGATGAAAATACTTTCTCTGCCCTGAATAGTGTCTGCAGGTTTTCCCTTCAGGCTCCATCCAGTGCCAACAACCTCCACCGACAAGGTAGGTCAGCCTGAGAGATGAAACCCAGGGCAAAAAAAAAAGGTACGTGAAGCACTCACTGCCCCCCACGCTGCTCGTTAAGCTTATTAGGCGCAAGGTAATAAATGAAGCTTATCAACAGTTTTATTAACTCCTCTCTTCTCTCATCTGGACTGTGGTGTTTGGACAGTAAGAGAACACGGTTTGGAGAGATTTTAGTAACGAAAACAACCGGATGCAATAAAAGTGAGGCCGGGGGACAAGAAGAACAGGATTTTAAGCCCCCAGTGGAAATGACGCCTTTGGTCGTCCATGTCCTGAGTGTATGTGTGTGTGTGTTGTCATCTCTCACCTCATGGAAAACATCTCCAGAGTACGGTGACACTCCCAAGTCAAGCAGAGCCAAACCTTCAACAACTGCAAACAAACAAACAGAGGAGCACCATGTCACGGAAAGACAGTTATCGTCCAGCTTTGGGCTGCTGGCCAACAAACAGACCATCCCGCGACGTCCAGCTGAGAGATATAGGAGATCATGGTACTGACGTCTTATCGTAACAGCAAAGTAATTCAGTGTTTTTAATGACACTTGTCTTTATGAACCTGTGATGATGCTGAAAGGTCAATAAAAGTATAAACTATCATAATCTCTCCCTTCTTGTAATGCAATCAGCTACAGAGCCGTTCTGCAATGACACACGTTCCTGTTGCAGCTGCCCTAATGGATAATTCATGAAGGGCTGCGGTGTTTCCATGCAATTCACACACAGTCTACCCCTTTATACAAAACGCTCGGTGTGGCTCAACAAACAGCTGAAAGGGCAAAGAAAAAAAAAAGTCATATACAGAAATTAAACAATATTTCCTTAAAGAATTGAAGATTTGCACATTAGCTAAACGTCTGTATCTGTATCAGCTTCACGTGCGCCGACCTGCACTTTATCTGAGCTACAAACCAGTAATTATTAGATCAATACATCAACCCTGATCATTAGTATTCAACCAACCCTCAGCTGAGACTGACAGGAAACATCAGATTGTCTCTTTGTTGTTGCAGCAACTGAAACACAAACTGATGAATGTCACCTACAGCAGATATATTTATATATTTATATATTTCTGTTTCTGTTGTTGCTTATTGTGGCAGTTTGCTTTTACATTTCATTGCCAAACCATTCAGACACAAAATCATGTGACTTATTTTCTTAAGTTTGATTAGTTAGTTCTACCTTTTCTTGATCAGCTGAAAATTTCTCTTTAACTGCATTTTCTCTCTGTCTTTCTTCTTTTTTCAATCAATAACATTCCTGTTTGTTGAATAAATTACAAAGAATAAACAGAAGTGGTATCAAATACTCAATCAAAAGGACAACATTTAACTGGTTTTAGCACGTTTAACTGTGACAGAAATGAAAATGGTACAAAATGAACAATAATGTCATTAGATCTGCAGTAACAGGCGGTGTGAGTATGTAGTAGAGGCAGTATAAACCCTGTCAAAATGTAGTACTCGAGTGAAGTACAAGTACTAGAGCAGGACTCGTCCCAGGACCCGTCCCAGGACCCTGGTACTCCAAACTCAACGAAGGAGCTCCGTTCAAAAGCACCACAGCGTCACCGAGGTGTCTGAGCCGGGTCTCTGGAGCTGAGCCGGGTCTCTGGAGCTGAGCCGGGTCTCTGGAGCTGAGCCGGGTCGACGTTACACTCGACCACCGGGTGACAGCGCCGAGCCGCGGCGGCAGCCAGAGCGGCGTTTAGCGAGAAGACTGGCCCCCACCCAGAGCAGCTGCCGAACCCCCGCTTACCTCTCTTCCAGGCGGTCAGCGGGGACACCACCTCCACCCTCTCCGCGATCAGGTCCGCCAAGCCGGACCTGAAGAGAGCTGCGCGGAGCGTCACGGCCACGACTAACAGCAGAGTCAGGGGAGCCGCCATCTTCACGAGGAAGCCCTGTCCGCCCTGCGAGGTGCACGACGGGAAATGGAGTATTTTGACACAAAGGAAACCGGATGGAGTCCTGTGGAAGCCCATTTCCGCCGGTAAAAAAAAATAAAATAAAAGATGAAAAAAAGAAATTATGAGAAAGAAAGTTAAAATTATGAGATAAGTCGAAATTATGAGATAAAACGTCGAAATTATTAGATAAAAAAGTCAAAATTATTAGATAAAAAAGCCATAATTATGAGATAAAACGTCAAAAGTATGAGATAAAGTCGAAATTGTGTTAAAAAGCCAAAATTATGAGATAAAAAAGTCGAAATTATGAGATAAAAAGTTGAAATTATGAGATAAAAAGTTGAAATTATGAGTTAAAAAAGTCAAAATTATGAGATAAATCGAAATTATGAGATAAAACGTCGAAATTATTAGATAAAAACGTCAAAAGTATGAGATAAATCGAAATTATGAGATAAAACGTCGAAATTATTAGATAAAAAAGTCAAAATTATGAGATACTTTCAAACAATGAGAGCAGCAGCTCTTTGAGTTCTCCTGGTTAATTTGTCAGAAATGGATATTGAGGACTTTAAACGAGGCTTTACAACAAATGAAATACTTCACCTGCTGATTCACTTGGGACTGAAGAAGCAGTTCTGGTAGAAGAATAAAACCAGTGTGACAGAGGTGGCAACTTAACTTGATCCAACATCAAACATTTACAAAAGTCAGCTGTTATAGTCGCCTTATTTAGGATTGCACATCGTTTGCATGGGGTTAAATAATTATGACTTTTTATCTCACAATTATGACTTTTTAAAAATCTTTTGTTGTTGTGTTTTTACCATAGGTTCCAAACGGAATCGCACTCAAATCAATAATTAAATAAATAAATACATTGACCATTAGCAACATGTGTCCTATTATTATTATCGTATATTATAGCTTGTTTAAAGACGACATTCTGCTCTTTTTTCAGTTTTTAGAGTTGCCTATTAACACTCATTATACATTTCTAACTCTTTGTTGTTAGTAAATGACTCGTTCTTCATTTGAAATATTGCCCTACAGTCAGTAGACAGAAACAGTAAATTTATCTTTATCAGTAAAAAAACAATAGCAGGGAATTCGTGTTTAAAAGGCAGAACGATAAATCCTGAGCATGTTTTCACCCCGAGACTCTTTATGTGTTGGATCAAAACACAACTGACAAAGCTTTGTAAAGTTAGACACAGTTCATCACTGATTTTCCGCTGAGGATACTTTCATTTTATTGAAACAAAATTCACTCAGATCAAACGCTGCTATAGTCTATTTTCAGCAACATGTAAGGCCCAATGCAGTGAAAAGACATTATGAAGCTTATGGCAAAGGTCATAACTGAAAATGTAAAATGTAATGATGTCTGTCATCATGAGAGCTACCTGGACTTGCATAAAAAGTATAATTCAACGCCACTGACGTTTAAGCTGAATCAAAAGAGGTAACTCAAACTAAATTTAAAAACAAAACCGATCTATTAATCAAATATACAAATCCCACCAAATTAGTGTTGTTTTTATATATATATATATATATATATATATATATATATATGTTTATTTGGTTCGTGTTCGGATTTCATGTTTTTTTTTTTAAATTTAGTTTAATTTGTATGAAAGTTGTCAGCTGTTTGTCTTTCACTGGTGCTTTTACACTGAAAGGCGCAGACAGGAAGTGGCTGTCGTTGCTGGGGAACGTCACGCCGTCACGCCGCGTCACGCCGCCGTCACGCCGACTTTCGTTTTCTTTTCTCGACCAGAAGCTGCCTTGATGTTGTTGTAGTCTTTATATACGAGGACCATGGCAGGTTTAGAGGTGTTGTATGCCTGTGTGGGTGGCAGTATTAGCTGTCCACAGGACGCCGTGGTGTGTTTCGTTCACTGGGAAATGATAAAGAGCGGATACAGGTGTGTCGGGTCTGGAGACGAGGTGAGTTAAATGAGCTAAAACAACGTAAGCTAACTGCTACTTCTGATGTGATGACAACGTTGCGCCAAACTCCGTTCAAAAATCTGCCGTTTAACGCCAGCCTGGTCGTTATTCAACATCGCAAGCCTTATTTCTTTGGGGGGGAAATATTAATAATAAAACCAATGTTTCCGCTGCTGTCCGTTTGACAGAACTCGTGCGAAGAGGGTCATGGCTTTAACAGAAGCTGAACTGGATTTTCAGCAAAATACCTGCTGCTTTGTGAATTAGTTATACACCGAATTGAAGAAGGGCCCTCAACTGTTCAGGTTAAGACTTTGGGTCTGTTTTTACCGAGGTTATTGACCTGTGGTCTTCAGGAAGAAATTAAACTGTCAGTTTTTCGATGCAGTTCTGCCCTCGTTACCTGGCCGCCTGCTCAGTTTAGATTAGCGTTAGCTTCCTAAATGAGCCCCCCCACCGTATGTTACTGACGTTATAGCGAACTGTAAAATAGTTTGCTAAACATATCTTAGCTTTGTTTCACCGAGCTGTCGCGTTTGATGCAGAAACAGCCAGCAGTTGTTTTAAAATAGAGATATTACGACGAGCGCCAAAACTGCCGCGTCATCTGCAGCTAGCTAACCTAGTTTTGGGGCCACCGGTCATACTAAAACATCTCCGATGGGTTTGTCCTGACGCTGTTGTTATGTCCTCTCTCTCTCTGTGTCTCCCTGTGACCTCCAGCCCCGCAGCGGTGACAGGAAGTCAGAGCTGCTGCCTGCAGACTGGAGCAGCAACAAGGAATTGTACAGTCTGCGGTATAAAGCCACAGGCAGTGAAACCCAACTGCTGCTCAAAGCCATCGCCGTCGACTCCACCTTGATCTTCAACCTGATGGTAGGCACACCTGACAGACGTGTAGGGAAATGTGCCCACTGTGAACCCCACCACCTTTTTTACAGATGTGTTTCGAAAACGCCACGTAGGTAAGGTCAGGGAGAACGCGCTCCAGTCACTGCAACGGAAAGTAAAAGTCAGTTTTTCAGGAAGCACGTGCACATCTGTAAATCCTTTGCAGGTGCTGGGTAACAATTATCTGCACAAAACTACACCTGTGGTGGAAACGTTGTCGTGTCCATGTGGAAAAGAAGAATTGGGAGCAGCAAAAAGTCCCCACACCCCTCAAAGCCTTTACTTAGGGCCAGGGTGCTTTTTTTCTCCCCTGTATTACGAGCTGTCTATAGTGAGTGAGGCCCTCGAACATCCACATCTCGATTAGTTGAACGCTGGAGGATTTAGCACACATCTCCTGCAAACATACAGTATCTACACCTGTTGAACTGCGATGCAGCCGGATCACTGCTTACTTGTGTTCTTGCGGTTCAACGTTATTCTCGACTTGGTCTTTTTTCTCAAGAAACCTCAGTTGGGTCTGTCTGTGGAACTGTTCTGTCACTAAACACTGAAGTTCCCCAGATACTGTGCTCTACTTGTAAGTGCGAGTGTTACAGTCACAGTGTACTGACCACTGGAGGTCAGCAAAAACAAGATTTTCAGATGCTTACTCTGTTCAGTTTACTGTTGGCCTGATATGTTGGGATCAGATTTCAGAATAGAGTAGAATCGATTGTCTTTATTGTCATTGTACAGGTACAACAGAATTAAAATGCAATCTTCCAGGTGCTAAACAATAATAAATAAGTAAAACAATACTAAATAAGCAATAAATAAATAAAACACATACCTCACACAAAAACATTAACATTCTGCAGGTATTGCACAATCCCTTAATATTGCACCGTGAATTATTTTCCCAAAAAAAAAAAAAATGTTCAAATTTTGTTTAGTGTAGTTATGGCTCTGGCATAAGAACTCAGTGGTTATATTTGGTTATTAGGTATTGATCTTTTGCTTGTGTGTTTCTCTGTTTCTGTCTTTGTAATGCACGCACTCTGTATGTGTTTGTGTGTGAAGAACTCCAGCACACAGCAGGTGTCAGACTTGACGGTAAACATCAGCGATCACGTGGATGCCGACCAGTTGCGCACATTTGACAGGTTGGTGTGTGATTCTTTGTTTTGTCATAATGGTTCGGGGGCTCATTTTATTGGCCACTGTGAACAATACCTGCATTTGTTCACTGGTGGTGAAGAGCTGGGACTTGTATGTTGTCTTCTGGCATTTTGATTATAATGCATGCTGTTATTCTGTGAACAGCCAATATGGAAGTGAAACAGTCTGATGAAGAGCTGATGCCTGTTGGTTTTTCTTGATAGTGTTTGTAGTTCTATCAGAAAGTACCGGACTCGAAACAAGACAGAAAAAGAGGCTTTGCCAACTTAACAAGCTGTTTTTTGCAGTGTGTTCAAGGATGCAGACAGTTTGTCAGAGAAGGTGAAGACTCAGCTGCTGCCCTCCCAGGACAGACCGACAGGCCAGACGGCAGAGAAGAAGAGTCGGAGGGAGGAGGAGGAGGAGGAGGAGCAGAGACGAAGAGGAGAAGACAGCGACCCTCTCCGCATCCCCAACAGACATCCTCGCCAGGGATCTCAGCCACACTGGTAGGTAGTGACAGGAAGCTGTCTGTCTGTTTATGCCAAAAATCTTACCCTCCAAACTTGCCTCCACACAGAAAGTATTCTTATAGAGCCTGAAAGTGATTAATGCCGGGTTTCGTCACTGTGTCAGATTAGGTGATTATAGAGTCATAAATTCTTGCCGTGACTTGGCAGAGACAGACTACACGTTGGTCCGCGACCAGTCGTGGCTTGCTGTCTTTCACAAGTTGCGTGATGTGATCAGAAAGGAGGTGCTACGGACCGACTTCCGGGAACAAGAATGTAAACAAACAACGGCGTCCGAAGCAGCGTGTATGCTAAGGACAGTGACCTTTTCCACCTGTTCCACCTCGCAGCACCAACAACATCGTTCCTCTTTCGCTTCACCATGTTTACAGCTGAAGAGCGCTCTGTACTCCTGTTGGTCAACATCATGCAACACGTCGTGGAATTTGTCGTACCCGACGGGAGAAGACCAACAATTCTGACATGCTTGTCTTTAATAAATTTGTGCAGCCCTGTGTTGTGGAATGACAAATAAATGTACCTTGAACCTTTCTGCCAGGACGGTTGTCGTCCACCATCAATCGTCACGCCCGATAGCCATTTTAGTTCCTGACGCACTACATCTGTGGGGTCAAGCCACAGACTGTGTATAAAGATGGACGACGCGTCTCCATCCCCACACCACACCACACCACACCACACACACACACACACACACACACACACACACACACACACACACACACCCCTCTCTGGATGTGCTGACTTTGTGCCATGTAAAAAGTCTAGACAGAGGAGCTGTTGGTCAACAGCAGAGAGTGAACGAGGGCGGAGCGTGTGTGTGTGTGTGTGTGTGTGTGTGAGAGATTCAGTCACTCTGTTTTTCACTCCCCGTCTCATCTGCCCCCCCCCCCTTCCTCCCCCGTCCTCTTAGCTGTGACCCGATCAGATGAGATGCGAGGTGATGTCAGCACTTTATCGACCTCGCTGCTGTCGCCTCCATGTCCTCAGAGAGATGGAGAGAGAGAGGAGGAGGATGGAGGAGGATGAGATGAAAACAATGACAGATGGAGAGAGAGAGTAAACCAAAATCAGAGAGAGAAGACGTAAAGGGAGAGAAAATAAGAAAAAGAGGGAGAGAGGAGGGAAAGAGATGCAGAGAGACAAGGAATGATGAATGAGAAAGAAAAAACTGAGTCAGAGCAGCAGAAAGTGTGGGAAAACAGGAACTAGAGACCGGGAGGAGGAGGAGGAGGTGGAGGTCTGAAAGATGAGAGTGGAGAGGGAGAGAAATGGACAGCATAGAAAAGATGGAGAGACGCTGAAGCAGATGAAGGTGGGATGGATGGTGGTGTCCACCAGAGAGCAGACTCAGGCCTGTCTGTGAGGTTCACTGTGAATAATTAGAATTACTAATAAGATAACTGGGATTACGAATGGGATAAATCATGTAAAACGTTGAGCTTTAGGATTAGGTTTCTGAAAAATTAAACTTTAGTGATCTGTGTGTGGATTCTGGGTCACTGCATCAGCAAAGAGCAAAAGACGGATGACAGGAGGGGCTGCCGCTAACGATCATCTTCATTAATGGTTAATCTTTCCTCCATTAATCGAGTGGTCAATAAATTGTTAAGAGAATAGTGAAAAAATGCCCATCTGAGTCTTGATTTGTCCGACCAACAAGGTCAAAGATCTTTATTATCACATAAAACAAAGAAACGCAGCAAATTCGTTTCAGCTCTACAAATATCTAAATTGTTCATCATCGGATCTTGACGTTTTTTGGATTCTTCTTCCTCGTTTAATGGCGGGCTGCAAACCTCCGTGATTTTTCCTCGACCTCATGACGTTTTCCTTCGAGGTCACGGAAAAGTGTTTAAGAAAAGAAAGAGGATGCCACTTTTTTGTCTATTTGATAATATATTGAATAATCGATAATTATAATCTGGATATTAGACCTGCTTCCCTAAGATACTGAAATAAAGCCCTCCCTACCTCCCACAACCCTTTAATACTTCAGTTTCTATTACCCTTAAATCTCCCTCTTTCAACATTATGCTTTTTACATCCTAACAGTACCTGCTCAACATTTTCTGTGCAGTTACGAACCTCACATTCATCTGTGTCTGTGTGCTGCATTAGGTCCTGTACGAAACTCTTAGTTTCCCTGTCTACTAACTCAAAGTTGATTTCCAGTTGAACTTTGAGAAACATTAAATCGGTTATTTTCAGTTAAGAAACATTGATAAACTATTTTCTTATTTTTCCAACAGCTTCAACAAATCATCCGTTGTTTTGTGTCCTCACGTCTTGATTATTGCATTGCACTGGATACTCGTTTAAGCCAAGAAGCTGTAGCACGATTACAGTTTGTTTAATATTCTGCTGCTTACAGAGACTCCACAGCGTTCCCATATCACCTTATTGGTCTAAAGTGTGTGTGTGTGTGTGTGTGTGTGTGTGTGTGTGTGTGTGTGTGTGTGTGTGTTGCAGGCCCAGTCCCATGCTCCCTCCGTTTGCAGCTGGAGGAGCAGATCTGGATCCCTTTGGGTGAGTCTAACCTCTCGCCCTCATAATAAATCCTACAAATGATTTTACTTTCAGATCTATATTTAAGCATCAGTGTGCGGTTTTGTTCTAATCTGGGATTTGGTGATGAACAGTCAGAGCACGCAGCAGACAGACAGACAGACAGACAGAGGATTAGTTTTTAACCACAAATATCATAACGTCAGGATGCACACTGTAGAGAAAATGTGTTTAGTCTTAACACTTTTTATTGCCCTTCAACAGGGAGTGTCCTGCATTATATTCAGGGATAGATGCTAATATTTTTAAGCACTGGCCCCACGGGCTACCAAGCCCCTAAATTTGGTGGCCCAAGTACATTTTTGGTGGCCCAAATGTGAAGTTATGTCAAACCAATAAAGAAAAGGCAACTTAACACAGCCTTCCTCAACTGTGACACTCCAATAAATGAAAAGACATTAACAGAATGAAAATATATTTTATAATAATGTATTTAAATTGAAAACTCAAGCTCTGTATAAACATATGGTACATATATTCTCTCAGTCTGTCTTTATCGAACCCACCCCTGCCCATGCCTCTGCGAAGGAATCGGGATGTTTGTGCAAATGAAACGTTGCTTTGGCGAAGGTTCGCAGTGTCGGGATAAAACTTGGTGGCCACCTACATGGAGTATTTGGTGACCACAACTTTTTGTCGAACCCCGAGATTACGTTTTAAATCATTGATAATCAAGGTTCATTTAAACTGCAAAATATGTTGATTGTTTGCACATGATTAAATCACAGAGACTGCTATTTCTAAGTACATATCAATGGAATAATGCCTTCATTTTCTTATATAGGTAAATCAACTAATTATGTTTTTAATTTGATCACATATGGCTTTATTATTTTAGCCATTATTATCTTGGAACATACGTGTTACGTATTATCCCTCCTTTATTGTTATGTCAAAATAGCTTCTGATTTACCATCCTTGAAAAACGGGCTCAAATAAAAACTTTGTCTCCTTCACGTCCTGCCTCTCCCTGATGTTCTTACTGGTTTGAACTCTTTGAATATCAGTGTCATGCCAAATAATAAAACATCCACTCAACTGAAATTAAGAGGAAAAAGTGACTGAAAGAAAAGATAAGAAACACATTTTCTCCTCATTTATCAGGGTTCGTACAAAGCTTAATTTTAACTGATATGTTTTCAAGGTTAGGAAAATGCTTGAATTTGAATACACTCCTTGAGGAAATGCTTGATTTTCAACCTAATCTAAAAGGAAAGTTCTTTTCTTGTGTTCACTCGTCATTCAGAGCTGGATAAGTCCTCTGTTGACCCCTTACTCTTGAAATAAGGAAGCTTTTAATAATCCTGATCAATACACACAATCAAAGTTAATATGAACAGCTGGTAAAAAACAGTGACAGTATACTTTGATTGCTGTGGGTATAAAGGAATTCTGTAAACTTTATTTTTCGTAATTTCATTTGTAGTAAAAATTTACGTGATGTTAAAGGCTTCGAGAGTCTGGAAATTTGTGGTTAAGGTACCTTGAAAGTGCTTGAATTTTCCTCTTAAAAAGCTGTACGAACGCTGATTTATCCTCCCCCCTCCTTCACTATTCTCTGCCCCCCCCCCCCCAGGTCTCGCGGCGGTGGCGGGATGATAGTCGACCCGTTGAGGTCGGGGTATCCTCGCTCTGGTTTTGACCCGTCTAGCGGCATACCAGACATCCTGCCTCCCGGAGCTGTTCCCCCGGGGGCTCGCTTCGACCCGTTTGGACCAGTCGGACAACGCAGACCAGGGTGAGTCACACACACACACACACACACACACACCTCTGTCTGTCCTCTTAAAGGATACGTTCACATTTTTCCAAGTGTCTTAAAACAACACTCTCATGGCCACGTGTGCACTGAAAGGCAGCAGAGTGATCCCTTCCTAACGTGATAAAAGTAAAAGTGGATTCTTAAGTTTAGCTGAAGCTTTTTCACAGTTATGGTCGTTTTAGTGTGAAATGTGTTTTTCCCCAGACAGCGTTTCGTTGCCTCCGCCCGGGAAAATCACAGACACACCTGCACACCTGACCACGTGTTTGTGGTACAACCGGTTTTCAGTTGCTGTAACCATGGCGATGTGTAGCTCAGCAAACATAGCATCACCTTTTTCATCCCTTAGGTTTGCAGGCCTGGTAGCTTTTAAGATGCCAACTTGATTTGACCAACTGAGACTGCTGAAGACTCAAACCAGCTTCGGTTGAGGACTTTGACCGAAGTCACCTTAGGAAAAGATCCCTTCACAGCCAGTATGAACAGCAGTGATCAATAACTCGTTAATGGTATTAAGACAGGCTTGAAACAACATGAACCCGTCCTCTTTGTCTCTCACTGTTACATTAACTTACCAGGTGGAGAGTGTTGCGTGTCAATACTAGTTGGCGAGTGAAAATGTGATGATGGCGCCGTGTGTCTGTGTTGTCTTTTTTAGGCCGGATCCAGACCACATGCCCCCGCCTGGCTATGACGATATGTTCATGTAGTGCCCGGCAGCGTTTCCTGCTTTTCTACTTCCTGTTTGCTGCATCCTGTCCTCTAGCCAATAGGACCGGTTTGATCCGGTTTAGTGGCACGAAAATGAAATAAAATGTTTTGCTTTTTATTTTCTCCAGTTGTTGAGGAAGAGGGTTTGTTTTCTAATTGTTCATTTCATACAACTAATGTATAACTCATGTATATAAGTTATGGAGAAGTACCCTCCTCTTGATGTAAAATTGGTGTTCGATACACGTCAGCACACTCAAGTCGCTCATTCAGCTTGAAATAAAAGATGGTTTTGATGTCAGACTTTATGTTGGACTGAAAGTTAAACTGTGATGTACTTATTCGTCACAAACTCATCTGAAAGTCTGGACATTTGTGAGCTTTATTAGTATTTTGAAGCAGAAGCAGCGAGGAAACATTTGGGCAGCCAGCAGGGAGCATTAGCGGGTCGGGAGGTTGTAACGCAAGTGAAAGGCAGCAGCGATCAACACAGCAGCTGATGTCTGCGTTTCTGCATCTTGTAGTTATAATTTATTCTTTAAAAAAAATCTTTAAATGTCTTGTACTTCTGTTGGATACGTTAGAAAAGCTTGAAATATGGTTCTTTACAGTTTAGGCGTGGATTGTTGTTGATGAAATATCTCAGCCAAAATACTCTTAATAAAAATCTCACTTTACACTCATGTGTGTGTTTCTGTTGGGGGTCTTAGTGGCTGAGGACGGAGGAGCTAAAGGTGAAGTTATTTCAGCAACACTGCTTCACATGATACTTTACACTTGCACCACATTTCACAGGGAAATATTGTACTTTTTACTCGCCTACATTTGTGACAAATAAAATTACGAGTTACTTTTCAGATTAAGATTTCTTAACAAGTTTATAAAATATAAGACATTGTTAAATATTAAACCACTGTTTACCAATCTTTCTGGCTGTGAC
Source organism: Macquaria australasica (assembly GCA_005408345.1). Lineage (NCBI taxonomy): Eukaryota > Metazoa > Chordata > Actinopteri > Centrarchiformes > Percichthyidae > Macquaria > Macquaria australasica. The sequence goes on along the minus strand of SEMN01000177.1, from coordinate 127,892 downwards.
CCTTTACAAAATGCAGCGTCTAGTTGAGGCTTCAGATGTGTATCATCTGTGATATGAAAAGTTACAGCATATAATATACAGTATATAGTGCATCCAGAAAGTATTCACAGCACTTCATTTTTTCCACATTGTTATGTTACAGCCTTATTCCAAAATGGAATAAAGGCATTTTTGTCCTCAAAATTCTACACACAATACCCAATAATGACAACATGAATGACAAAGTTTGAGATTTCTGCAAGTTTATTAAAAATAAGAAACTAAGAAATCACATACATAAAGTATTCACAGTCTTTGCTCAATACTTTGTTGATGCACCTTTGGCAACAATTACAGCCTCAAGTCTTTTTGAATGATGCCACAAGCTTGGCACACCTACCTTTGGGCAGCTTCACCCATTCCTCTTTGCAGCACCTCTCAAGCTCCATCAGGTTGGATAGGGGTCGGTGCACAGACATTTTCAGATCTCTCCAGAGATGTTCAAGCAGATTCAAGTCTGGGCTCTGGCTGGGCCACTCAAGGACATTCACAGAGTTGTCCTGAAGCCACTCCTTTGATATCTCGGCTGTGTGCTTAGGGTCTTTGTCCTGCTGAAAGATGAACCGTCGCCCCAGTCTGAGGTCAAGAGCGCTCTGGAGCAGGTTTTCATCCAGGATGTCTCTGTACATTGCTGCATTCATCTTTCCCTCTATCCTGACTAGTCTCCCAGTTCCTGCCGCTGAAAAACATCCCCACAGCATGATGCTGTCACCACCATGCTTCACTGTAGGGATGGTATTGGCCTGGTGGTGAGCGGTGCCTGGTTTCCTCCAAACATGATGCCTGGCATTCACGCTAAAGAGTTCAATCTTTGTCTCATCAGACCAGAGAATTTTGTTTCTCATGGTCTGAGCGTCCTTCAGGACAAACTCCAGGCGGGCTGCCATGTGCCTTTTACTAAGGAGTGGCTTCCGTCTGGCCACTCTACCATACAGGCCTGATTGGTGGATTGCTGCAGAGATGGTTGTCCTTTTGGAAGGTTCTCCTCTCTCCACAGAGGAATGCTGTAGCTCTGACAGAGTGACCATCGGGTTCTTGGTCCCTTCTCCCCCGATCGCTCAGTTTAGACGGCCGACCAGCTGTGGGAAGAGTCCTGGTGGTTCCGAACTTCTTCCATTTACGGATGATAGAGGCCACTGTGCAAAGCAGCAGATATTTTTCTGTACCCTTCCCCAGATTTGTGCCTCGAGACAATCCTGTCTCAGAGGTCTACAGACAATTCCTTTGACTTCATGCTTGGTGTGTGCCTTTCCAAATCATGTCCAATCAACTGAATTTACCGCAGGTGGACTCCAATTAAGCTGTAGGAACATCTCAAGGATGATCAGTGGAAATAGGATGCACCTGAGCTCAATTTGAGCTTCATGGCAAAGTGGAAAAAGTGAAGCGCTGTAAATACTTTCCGGATGCACTGTATATCAATATGCTGGACCATATTAAAGGTACTTTACAGCTACACAAGTGTGATGGGAACACTTGAAGGCTCCAATGCACAAACACTGAGAACGAACTTGAAGGAGGAAACACCTAGCATCCAGAAGTGAAACTGTTGAAATGAAGAATATTTGCATATTTATAGATTCTGGATTTTTCAATGAGGGAGGAGAAGTGGATGTAATTTTTAACTGGGCATTTTAACTATTTTTGTGAATAAAAAAAAGACAAGCAGGGAATTTTTTTTTAATGACTTTTATATGATGAAAGAAATGCTTTCAACACGTTTGTTAGACTTCAAGAATACACACACACACACACAGCCCCTACTGCACAAACTTCAGCAGCCAACGTCGCATGTCTGGATCTCTCTCTGTTCTGCTTGTAAATGTTGATTAGAGCTTATTTAAGATTGAAGAAAAATACAAGAAACTGAAAGAAATAGATTAGCACAATATAAGCCTTAATCACACCTCCCTGCATTATTTAACAGGACATGATGTTTGAAACATTTCTAACTTCTATCTAAAGTTTGGTAACTATTTACAGCTGCAAACACCATTTCTGACTCATATCATGACAGAAGCACAGATACAGCGAAGAAGTTTGGACAACACTTGAATTTTACATTTGTTGTGTTAAAGACATTATGTTGAAATGACATCACATGAAATGTCTGATAAGTAGACAATATTTTCTGTTACACTGAAGTCATATTAAAACTGTTATAAAATATGAAATATGTGCATCCCGTGTTATCAATCTTCACAAAGTATTTGATCAACAGTCTCATGCTGCCAGAATGAGACTGATCATCACATTTGTTCTCAGAGTTAGTGACCTGCAGGCTATTATAATTATAATATACATTCAAAGACTAGACATTTAAATGTGTGTATTGACTGAAATGAGCGAACGCCTCCTGATAACTCCTCTGATGACGGATGGAGACAGAGTGATCGTCCCAGAAGTTATCAGAGGCTTAAAGAGTTATGGAACAACTTTAACATCCTGACGATCAAAGTTTTAGATCCATCAAACTGCTGTCGAGCAGCCAAGAAACAGGTTGCAGTAGAACACATGTGTAGAAGTGTGTTTGTACGTAGTTTGTTTCTTTTACAACATCTGAACACAGAAACATGGAAAAACAGTCACAACACAGTTTGACATTTTTCATGTTTTATTCAAACGTTTGGACAGAAATTATTAAGCACTGCCTGAAATTACACGATACAACTTCATCACCAGTTAACATTAATATACTGTCAGGTTTAACAACAGTTCAGTGTCACTGTACCTGACAGACTCCAGATAACAAACAAAAAGAAGCAATACAAAAAAAGTCACATTATATTTCACTTTAGCAACAAATTATGATTTACACACACACGAGGAGCCAGGGATCGCAGGTGTTTTAACTTTTTCTTTTAGAATTAACAAGTGACTGCGGTGGTGCAATCTTGTTTCCTTTAGCTGAGGATCGTAAATAAAGACAGAAATCACTCATTTGTCTCCAGCTTATCAAACATGCAGCTGCTTGGATTTTAACTAATTATAGGAGAATGAATCTATGTTGATGACAGTGCAAGAGTAAAGATGAGATGCATAAGATAATATAAAAATAAAATAATAAAAATCAACATAGAACAGAGAGCAAGAAGTCGTCATTAATTAAGTCAATTTTTTTCTCTTAAAGCTGCACAAGACTGGAACTCAATCACACCACATATCAGGATTCATTTAATTCTCACTGAACAGAATGATTCATTAATAATCTGTTGTGTCAGCATTAAAAGCCACTTGCTCTCTTCTGTTGTCACCTTGTTAACTTCAACCTGTCTGCTAAAAACAAACCTTAACAACTCCTGCATTTTAAAGGCGGTTTGTTTGCTCGAAACAAACTAGTTCGTACGACACGTCTGAAATAACATCCACATGAATGGCAGGACCCAAGGTTTCCCAGCAGAACATTGCCCAAAGCATCACACTGCCTCCGCCGGCTTGGCTTCTTCCCATAGTGCATCCTGGTGCCGTGTCTTCCCTAGGCAAGCGACGCACACACATCTGGCCTTCCACATGATGTAAAAGAAAACATGATTCATCAGACCAGGCCACCTTCTTCCATTGCTCCGTGGTCCAGTTCTGATGCTCACGTGCCCATTGTAGGCGCTTTCGGCAGTGGACAGGGGTCAGAATGGGCACCCTGACCGGTCTGCGGCTACGCAGCCCCATACGCAACAAACTGCAATGCACTGTGTTCTGACATCTTTCTATCAGAACCAGCATTAACTTTTTCAGCAATTTCAGCTACAGTAGCTCTTCTGTTGGATCAGACCACACGGGCCAGCCTTCGCTCCCCACGCGCATCAGTGAGCCTTGGCCGTCCATGACCCTGTCACTGGTTCACTGGTTTTCCTTGGACACGCCCATTTTTCCTGCTTCCAACACATCAGCTTCGAGGACAGAGATGTACACACAGATGTAAAGCTATCAAACAGATGGATTAAGTGGCAGCTCTGAAGATCTGTTACAAGAACCGTTTCTCTGCTCAGTAGAACCTACAGAAAACAAAAGTATATATCACATAAAGTCAACTTTTATATTACACACAAATGATGTTGGTGGCCACACAAACAGATTTTCATTTCTGTATCATCTTTCAAACGTTTCCAAACTGTTAATAGTGGAGACTGATTGAAATGTTGGTCTCAGTGGTTTTAGTCAGCTCATGAATTCATTTGTTTTACAGCCAGCGTTACCCTGAGGTCCACCACCAATATGAATGATCAGCTAGTAGTTTAAACCTTTTTAAGCATATAAACCTGATGATGACAGGGGGACAAAAATAAATCATATTCTGCTATCGGTTAATATTTTGGTCACAAACCAGATGACGTCAAACTAACACAAATGATGAGCGAGCTGATGTTTCCACTCAGAATACTACAGCGCCATTTTCATTCACTTTCAAGAATCATCAAATCAGGCCAGCCAGTTTGCTTTTACAAAACCACTTTTGGAGATAATCAAAACCTTTGCTATGACACTTGCTATATTCATTTTAAAACAATCAGAATGAGAACAAGAGGCCTCATAAATCAATGAAGTCACAGTGGATTTTTTAGGAATGTAAATACCAACATAATATCTTATATCTGAGAAGACAATGAACTCTGGACATGAGATAGTTACTGTTAATGATCTGTTATGTTGATGTCTGCACATTATGGATATGCTGATGCAGTACATTAAATAAACTCACCTCTATTCCAGCGTATTGTGATGAACTTTGCAGCTACAAGCAAAGCTTTAACTGCAGCAAGAAGTAAAACTCCCAAAAACAATCCACCCAACCATCCTGTGACATCCACTTTGCTGCACGAGTCCTCAAACAGTTTCTCTGAAACACATCACAAAAACCTGGTCTGATTTCATGTACAGCACTCTGGTCATTACCTACACAAAAGAACAACTAAGGTGGCCATGCTCCTAAATTCTATGGAAATGACCACATATGAAGATCAAGAAGAATTTGCAGATGAAAACCCCTCTGGCATGAATCTCACCAGGAACAGTGATGTTAGCGTTGATCTTATGTCCAGTTTCCTCCTGCTTGACTTCACAGTGGAAGCAGTTGGTTGTTGTCTTGGTCACAGTAATTTGGAGGGTGATGTCGTAGCAGCCTCCTCTTTCTGAGACCTGTGGTTCTTCAGCAGGAAGGATGTTTCCATCACTGTCCTGCCACTGTAGCTTCGGCCGTGGAAAAGCACCTCGAAGGTCACACTTCAGCTGCACCCCGAACTCTGTGACATCAGATATCGTGATGTAAGGCTCTGGAGCTGCACCTGAACACAGAATTAAGTTACAGCAGTGGAAGAGTAATTTTCATCCCTTCCCTCTTTGTAAACCTGCAGCACAATGTGTGAGAGACAGAAAAACTTCAAGCACTGTGATAGGACATGACATTTCAAACATCTTTACCTTCTTCCAGATTTTTATTAACTTTTCACCACTACAAACACTATTTCTGACATTCTGTCTAATATCATGACAGCGGCACATATTCAGGTCCTCTGCAGAAATCTAGACCGCCTCGTATTTTTAGTTAATCTTAACTTATTATGCAATAAAACTTTCATCTTGAAATGTTTATAGCATTCTCTTCTGCACTGTTAACAATATGCTAAATAATTGATAAGTTGATCGACGGAAAATAAATTGACAACTATTTGAAACCAATTAATAGTTTGTCATTTATTCTATTTATCATTGTACAATGAATATCTTTGGGTTTTAGACTCTTTGTTGGACAAAACAAGCAACTTGATGTCAACTTGGGCATTTTTCACTATTTCTGGACATATTATATACAACCTATTTAATTATTTGAAAAAATAATCAGATAAATCAAAATTGAAAATAAACTTTAGTTGCAGCCATACACAAAAGTATGATGTTAAATATTTAATTTTGAATTTAGCTTTTATCGAGCTAAATTCAAAAATAATACACAAATAAAACAAGTACATACACCCCTCATGTCATCAGGGCTTAATTTTGTCACTTAAAAAAATCGTGTTTTACTGATTTCATATAATCATAGAACAGAGATACATCTTTGTATCTCTGCAGATACTACAGGAAGGAGAGATGATGCGACATTTTACATTCTGCATTTATTGCTCATCACTCCTTTCAAAAAGCTGACAGTTTACAGCCACTGGCTGTGAGTGCAGCTGCTCTGTCTGGCTGTGCTGGGTGAAGCTGAAGCTGTGGATCTAGTTATTGCTCGGGCTGCATTTGTGGTTAAATCTACGATAATCTGGATGTGGTTATGGTAGCTGTAATGTGACTGCTATTGTTCTTGCGTGTAGTGTTACACCCATTATAAACAAATGTGTCACAGCCAGAATCATAACAACCAAAGCACAGGCACAGTCACAGCGACAGCCACAATCACAGCGACAGCAACAGCCAAAGCTCTGTCATCCTATAGCTGTAGTCACAGTTACTGTACAGTCTCAGTCTCAATCAGCCTCAGCAGCAGTCAGTGAGAGAGCTGGGTTCACTAGCTCCGCTAGTTATCTATCCAGCCACAGCTGAGGGTGCACACACTCATGCTGTGGTCACAACCAGCGGAGGTCTACAGCATAATACATAATCCTACATCATAATACAGCTCAGCATTTCATAATTGAACACGGTTTCACTAAAGATGTAAAAGGCTGATGTGCCTTTTAGATCGTGACCCACAGCCTCTTACCTGAAAAGACAGATCAGGAGAAATCAGCGGCCATCAGTGGTTTTGAAATTGACGTCACCGATCTCTACATCTGCAATGTGTGTGCTACTTAGTGACCTTAGAGCTGAGTAATATTGGCAAATGTTGACAGAACACAGTCACTTTAATGCAACGTTAACAGGAAATACATGTTGAGCCATGTGTAAAACAGTGGAATAGCCTGTAGAAGCTGGACTGATGGACTTTGTGTGCGTTTGTGTCTCAACAGCTTCTGACAGCTGATGAACACTGAAGATGTAGAGATCACTCACCACCTATATCTCCTTCTGTCTTTTAAGATGGAGCGCTGTAGATCTAATTAGATATCTAATCAACATAATTTGAGGGGGAAGGGGAGCAGGAGGAAAGAGAACTACATGTTAGATGTTAGTTAGTTAAGCAGCTCTTTTCCCCACATTACCCTCTGACCTGTCTACCTGCTACACTGTGTGAGAACATGAAGATCCTTTATGAAAACCTTTGACTGACACCGAGGCCTACAGAGCTGTAGCACACACTGCAGCTGTAGAGATCAGTGACATCATCACTCACCTGAGATTTCTCCTGATCGGTCTTTAAAGGTACGTTCTGAAAGACAAATATAATGTAATGGAGTCATTTGTCAATATCTAACCTGGAGTTGGGAAACATGATTAGAGGTGCTGATTCACACAGTAAAAGACATTTAATGACGTTTAGACGATCATCTAGTAACTAACTGGTTAACTGTCACAATCTGTCTGATTGAGCTCAGCAGGTGGAATTGATTAGGCAGCACTCCACTTACCCATTTCCTGTTTGCTTATTAGCTGTGTTACAGAGTTAGATATGAAGATTAATACCACTCTCAGACAGTTAGGCTAGCTTAGCATAAAGACTGGAAGCAGGGGGAAACAGCTAGCCTGACTGTCCACAGGTAAAATCTTTCTACCAGCACCTCTAAAGTGTTTAATCCACACACAAACAAATGTAAAAACCACAGGTTGAGGAGGAGGCACATGCACACCATGCCACACACAGCCAATGGTTTCATTCTGTGGCACTGACCTACAGGTGGTGGTAACATGCCAGGATATGCAGCAGTGCACCAACAATGACCCCTTGTGTAATTATCACTAGTTGCATGAAGAGGTCAGATTGCTGCTGCCTGAACTGCTGGTGCGTCAGTCAAACACTGCAGAAGTATAATGTGACGGGATGATGGGACAGGGTTTGAAAAGTCTAGAAACTCACAACACCAAACGCCGAACAAACCAGCAATACATGACCAACCGACTGTAGGAATCTTACCTTACTATCGGGGGCAGAAGAATGACCACAGAGTTGAATTAAAAACTTTGAGTCTCAACATGAATTTGACATTATAACTTTAAAGAGTCACTGTACTATGATTTTATCTTGTCAGCTGTCTGTTGATGTGTCCGTGTCTGTCTGAGATACATGTGGTGCTGCTTTCAAGCTAATCTTGAAGTTAGAAAGAAAACTGTTACTACACTAATGAATATACAGTAGATGTTCATATGTTTTATCTACATCTTGACTACGTTCAGAAATTGCAGATTTTTATTGTATATCTAAATAATTCTTTATTGCCAGTATGACAGCTGCATGTGATTCTCAGCTGTCAACATGAAACTGCTGGTATGTAATTAAAGTCGTTCTTTCAAAGTGTTACTCGTCAGAGGTTTAAACAGAAAACTGAATGGACGAACAGTTGGTGTCAAACCTAAACTACAAAAAATAAATAAATACATTAAGATGAACTGTTTAATGAAAACACTCACCAACAACAAGCTGAATGTGGAATATTTGTCTTGGCTGAAGAAGTGGAAAATCACAGGTGTAGTTTCCACTGTCGGCCACCGTCGTCTTTCTGATGATTATGGAGGCGTTGCCAGACTTCAGCTCATCTTGAAAATGTGAGACGCGACCTTTGAACTTCTCATCTTGAACTGATTTGTGGTAATTTTCATTAATGCCTCCATCATACATGAACACCTCCCTCTGACCATCTTTCTTCCAGTCAAAGAGCTTTGATGTAATGTCCTTGGTGTTGAGGGAACAGGGTAGAACAACATCACTGTCTTCTTTCACGACCACTTTGACGACACTCGGCCCTAAAAGAGAAACATATTTTTCATTATGTGAATACAATAAGATACCTGATGAGTCACATGACACAGCCCCTTTACGAAGCACAGTTAGAATCCAAAGCCTGGTTATGAGAATATGAGAAAACACATGCTCCAAAAGGTGTTGTGTTCTCAAAACTGTTCATACAAATCAACAAAATCACAGGCTGGTGTCTAAAATGAAAAAGGTACAAACAGGGTTTGCACACCCAAATCAGTCAGGATGTTCCTTTTTATTTAGTTTTCAACGTCAAATGTAGCACCAGGAAAACAACATGCACAGACGTTTAGGCGTTCTTCAGTTTGAGTCCTTTTAACCAACAATGAGAGTCAATCACCAAAGGGTGCACCAAGTGGCTACCTGTAGTCAGAGGCCTCCTCAGACCTGCCTCAGGACCCCTTCCCAACATTAAATCCTGTAAGTCTATCAACCAAAAACAAAGCTACTCATACATTCACAACACTAGATAAAGATTATACACACAAACAGATATTATATATGAGCTGTTTCCAACCAACATGGACGACAAAAAACTACACAACAACATAACTCCAGACATATCTGAGGAACACTGCGATGAAAACATCAGGCCAACCTTCTTGAGTCATTATAGCAGACGGTCACGGTATAAGGAAATATAAATGTTGTACAACTTGTTACAGGAAAGGAGACAAGTTGAATTCTACACTGGTTGGAAGCTGAGGGCAGACTGCAGGGAGCTACTTGGTGCACCTCGTAACAACTTGGTAACAAGCTGATTGACTCATTGTCACCAAAAACGTCTGTGCGTGTTGTTTTCCCTGTGCTGAACTCTGACACTGGAACTTAAATAAAAGGAACATCCTGACTGATTTGGGTGTGTGAACCCTTTTTGTACTTTTTTACTCTAACTTTGGTTCAGCGCACCCCGGCGCTCTTTTTCTCTTTGTTCGGTCACAGTGTTTTCTTCTTCTACCAAAATGAAAATAAGAAATTCTTCACTCCAGACAGCAAAAAGTCAAACAACCTTCTTCTCTTAAACACAAAACACGAGTTCATTTAGTGGTGATAAACAATAGAGAAAATTAAATGATCAAAATACATGTGTTTGCTGCTCATCACACCTACTGAAATATCCTCCCCGACCAGACGTCTTGGATAAAACAGTTCCTGAGACAAATCTAACCTGGACTACGGTGACGTCCTCAGGTGAAGCCTGTGACATTTGAGTGACCTGGACCCTGAAAGCAAATGTCCCTTTCAGTGAAGAAGAGATGCTTCCAGGTTGGTTTGGAGCTGCTCCTGACCTGCTGACCTGCAGTCTGACAGACGCTCACATTGTCCAGTGATGTTTTGACCTTCTCTCTTAGCCATGTTCTCTAGCAAAAGATATGTAGTTAGGATTTGCTTAGCTACATTAGTCAACAGTGGGATGTTAGTTTATACCATAAAACATACCAAATGTATTAAAAAACAGTTAGAGACAAATGTCCCACTAGCTACACTACTTTTAGTGTAGTGTTGTTACTGTTTGAGCCCAACAGTTTCTTTCATTTGAAAGTCTTGCATGTAGGCATGCCTGGGAGCATGGTTTCGAATCACAAACCTTGCAGCTGATAGATAGATAGATAGATAGATCGATCCCCATGGGGAAATTGCATATGCTCTACCTCCTGAGCTAAAGCATCAGCTGGGAAGACGACGCTCAGCCCACTCGGGGTTGAAGCCGCTGGGTCTGACACAGATCATTCACCTCAGTCTGTTGTTGCATTGTTTTTAACCTTAATTTGATGAATTTACTGTTTAACAGACCACAAATGAGACAAGAATTAGGTTGGAAAAACGACAGATGTCGCTGAAGCCGAGTGTTTCTGGAGGCCTGGCCTCACTGATTACTGTACAAAAACACAACTGTATAACTTTATTCATTTTGGTTAAACTGGATCATAATTTGTGGAGAAAATAGTTTTGATTTCCCCTCTGATGTCAGACAGCCTAGAAACATTCATATCTCTATAATATAATATTTATAATGAATGTACCCTATGTAATTAGTTTCTCAGTATATTCTTTTTTCTTACTGCATGTAAAATGGCTGTCATGATGAGTCACTTTGTTTATATTAAGACTTAATTAATAAAAAAAGATGCAACTACAACAAACACTCAAGTTAAAAGATACATTAAATTCATCTAAGGCTTCACAATTCTGTTTTTAATTACATTTAAAGTCAAATATTCACATTTTGCTAATTTACATTTTAAGTCGCACATAAAATTGAGGCTGGGAATGTCATCCAACATAAGAAATATGGAAAAGATTTGATCATTTAGAGCCCAATTCCAACAGTTTGATTTTTGATAATGAAATATTGAAATTCGCAGCACCGCCATGACCACGCCATCTGGTAAAAAGTCACAACTTTCGAATAGGGCTGCTGCCAAACGATTATCAAAATAATCGTTTGTGGCAGCCCTACTGTACAGCATCATCAACGTCTTTAGGCTTCACTGGCAATTTTAGAGGTTGTTCTGCTCAACGCAGTAGGAGCTGCATGTTAGACTATAAATCGTGTCATTTCCTGCTGTCAATAGGTGGCGCTATGACTGTGGCTGACAATTTGCATATAGACGCCTTCAGGGCGGGGGGGTCATGAAACATGGCAAGTTTGGGGCCTCTAGGACAATGTACAGTCCAGTTATAAAGCACTTCATTTATAACTGGCGGCGAAACACCAAACTTCCACGCCACCTCACGGGCAGACCGTGTAAAAAAAACAAAATCCACGAGTATCGTTTGACGGCCATCTTGTTAAGAAGGCATGGTCCAAGTTTGAAGGCGATCTGATAAAATCTGTAGGACAAGTTTGCAAAAGTATGGAGCGTCCAAAAGGCTTCCAATCATTAAAAATTGGAGATTCTATTATTAATAACTCACTTCCTGTTTAAGGGGGGGGGTTCTATGGAGTTTTTTGTGTGTGAGGGCATGATATACATGTACACAAATTTTGGTGCATGTAGGTGAAACGTGCCGCGGGGGCTAATATTTTAGAGATTGGAAGGGGGGGGCTACTGAGCCATTTTGCCACCCCCACGTGCGAGACCTATAAAATATAAAAGCATATGCCATTTGTGACGCATGTGCAAAATTTCAAGAGTTTTTGAGCATGTTTAGGGCCTGAAAACTGCGATTGAATTGGACAAAGAATAATAATAATCTCTCGAAATACAAGTTCGTGCTCGGGCCCAAATAACTTAAAAACATTGCTCATAAAGAGCAAAGAAATGTACGACGACTCATTTCTGTCCCATACTGAGCCCGTGTAGCTGCCAGGTGTCTGACATCCACTGACGTTGTCTATGGGATTCAGGAACATAACTTATTTAGAAGTGCTAAAAACCGAAGAGAACTCTGTCCTGACTGACTATTCTGAGTTAATATCTACAGACTAAGTTTAGTTACCTTCTTTAGTCCAACTTATCCTCCTGCACCGGAGCCAAGAGGCTGCGCTGTGGACGCAGGTGCGGCACCGTTTGTCCAGGAGCGTGTCAATACTTCGGTACTGACCAGTCACGAACCGGTACCAATTTAGTACCGGTTCTCGATACCCATCCCTACATATAAATGCGGAAAAAGATTCATAATGATTGATAAACATAATGGATGCTACGTATCTTAGACCGCATCCTCCTCTCTGACACCGCTGTCGGAGTCCAGCTCTAATACTGGAGCTGGACTCTCCCGCGGACAGGGGACCCCGAATCTGGCAGGGGGCCGTGACTCGGCACGACACCGGTCTGGGCCACAATTTCTTTACCGCAGTCCAGCCCTGACTGCGGAGCAAAAATAAACCTTAATCACAAACCTCCTCCTCCTCCTCCCGGCGGTCCGAGCTCCTGCACTACCGGTGAAAACAGCAACTCTGCCCTGCTTCAGCTGATTAATTAAGCACACTTAGTATGTTGCTCGCCTACCTGGGCTAACAGGAGCTAACAGCAGCTAACAGGAGCTAACAGCAGCTAACGGCAGCTAACAGGAGCTAACAGCAGCTAACAGCAGCTAACAGGAGCTACCGTTGGTAAACTTCGCTTTCTCACCGTTTCCAAGTATTGATCCGGACCAAGTCAGCAGACAGAACCAGGACAGAAGACCCGGAGACGTCAACTTAAATCCAAAACCCGACATGTTGGAGGAACCGACCAGCTAAGACGACGGTAACTACCGGAACAAACTGACGGTGGGCAGCTGCTGACCACCGTCCTGTGCTCTAAGACGACAGTATTGATCACTGATAACTACAGAACTACTTCAGACCCGCTTTAACTTATTAAAACTACCTAACGGAGGATTCACGCTGTCGGCTAGTAAATAAAAGCTACTACACTAAAACGCTGAAGCTTCTTCTTCTGTGGAGTTTATTTATTTCACCAAGTTTTATCCCTAAACTGGATATACTTTGCCTTCACCAAAGCAACATTACAGTTCCACAAACATTAAAAGTCCGAAGAGACTGTGAGAGAATATGTGTACCATATGTTTACAAAGAACTTCGACTTTTCAATTTAAATAGATTATTACAGAAATATATTTTCATTCTGTTAATGTATTTTATGTATTGAAGTGCCACAGTTGAGGAAGGCTGTGTTAAGTTGTGTTAAATTGCCTTTGCTGTATTGTTTTTACATAACTTTACAGTTATGTACTTTGGCCACCAAATATAGGGGCTTGGTGGCCCGTGGGGCCGGTGCTTAAAATATTAGTGTCTGTCCCTTAAATCCTATAAGTCTATCAACCAAAAACAAAGCTACACACACATTCACAACACTAGATAAAGATTATACACACAAACAGATATTATATGTGAGCCGTTTCCAACCAACATGGACGACAAAAAACTACACAACAACATAACTCCAGACATATCTGAGGAACGCTGCGATGAAAACATCAGGCCAACCTTCTTGAGTCATTATAGCAGACGGTCACGGTATAAGGAAATATAAATGTTGTACAACTTGTTACAGGAAAGGAGACAAGTTGAATTCTACACTGGTTGGAAGCTGAGGGCAGACTGCAGGGAGCTACTTGGTGCACCTCGTAACAACTTGGTAACAAGCTGATTGACTCATTGTCACCAAAAACGTCTGTGCGTGTTGTTTTCCCTGTGCTGAACTCTGACACTGGAACGTGAATAAAAGGAACATCCTGACTGATTTGGGTGTGTGAACCCTTTTTGTACTTTTTTACTCTAACTTTGGTTCAGCGCACCCCGGCGCTCTTTTTCTCTGTGTGGTCACAGTGTTTTCTTCTTCTACCAAAATGAAATTAAGAAATTCTTCACTCCCGACAGCAAAAAGTCAAACAACCTTCTTCTCTTAAACACAAAATATCCTCCCCGACCAGACGTCTTGGATAAAACAGTTCCTGAGACAAATCTAACCTGGACTACGGTGACGTCCTCAGGTGAAGCCTGTGACATTTGAGTGACCTGGACCCTGAAAGCAAATGTCCCTTTCAGTGAAGAAGAGATGCTTCCAGGTTGGTTTGGAGCTGCTCCTGACCTGCTGACCTGCAGTCTGACAGACGTGACGTCGTCCCTTCAAACACCAGCTAACCGAGCTGATGTGTCCCTTTACACACGACTTCTCACTGAGGTGATGAACCTCTTTATATTCTCTCGCAGTGAACGAGTCAACACGTTTCTCTTCAACAGGAACGAGACTCTGATTATTGCAAACGGAAAACAGTCTCCAGGTTTTCTTTGTGATGGTTGAGTGAAAACAGCCAAAGATCATCAAGGGTCACGTGAAGGCATCTGAAGCTGCGTTCACTGCACCGGCAGCATTTGCAGCGAGCATCAGGTTAATAAATCACACAGGAAAACCTGCAGAGCACAAACAGTACAGACTACTGACAACAGCTAACGGGGCCAACAGAGCCAGTAACTAACGGACTCAGCTGACAAAACACACATTTACTGGTGTTTTCATGATGCCACTGACAAAGTAAAGAAACAGCATTTACACTTCGGGCCGGTTAAAACAGATTTCTGGACAGTTCAGAAACTAGTTAACTTTCTCACCGTTTCCAAGTATTGATCCGGACCAAGTCAGCAGACAGAACCAGGACAGAAGACCCGGAGACGTCAACTTAAATCCAAAACCCGACATGAACCGACCAGCTAAGACGACAGTATTGATCACTGATAACTACAGAACTACTTCAGACCCGCTTTAACTTATTAAAACTACCTAACGGAGGATCCACGAACTCCACCTGCTCGTTACGGGACGTGAGCTCTTCAGAATAAAAGCCTAATGTCAGGAATTCACTTCTATTTCCAGCTTTTAAACCAACGTGGAATAAAATATTTTGGTTCCAGCTTCTTAACTGTGAGGATTTTCTGCTTCTTTTGTGTTTTATATGATTATAAATTAAACATCTCTGGCTTTTGGACTGTTGGTCAGACAAAACAAGTAATTTAAAGACGTCATGTGACGAGTATTTTTCTAAATGACTAAATGATCGATTGATTCATCTAGAAAGTAATCTGCAGATTAATAGATGATGAAATATAATGGTTAGTTGAAGCCCTAATCTGAGATTTCAGTTAGCAGGTGTGAGGATTAAATTAAAGATTTTGAAGATCTTTTAACCTCTTTAACTGCTTTTATTTTGAAGGCAGATGTCAAAACCGGAAGTGTAGAGAAACACCCCAAAAGACTTGCAGCTGTAATTGCAGCTAAAGGTGGTTCCACCAGTATTGACTCAGGGGGGCTGAACACACATGCACGCCTCACTTCTCAGGTATTTATTTGTAAAAAATCTTGAACACCACGTATCACTTTCCTTCTACTTTGTGTTGGTCTATCACATAAAATCCCAATAACATACATTTAACTTCGTGCTTGTAACGTGACAAAATGTGGAAATGGTGAACGGGTATGAATACTTTTGCAAGGCACTGTATGCAGAGCAGCATACATTCACACAAGCCTGGAGAAAAATAACATGTATAAATATAGATATTTGGATAAAAAGTTCAAAAACAGCATAAACATCTTTCACAATCAAATATTAACAATCATCGCATACAAAACAACTCAGAAATCTCTGATAAATAAATTGAGACATGAGAAAATGAAACAAGTTAAAATACAAAAAGCAAATCAAACAACAAAAGCAATATATACAGAGTTCTAAAATCTCAACAATCAACAACCAAAGAAAAGGAGGAAAAACATAAAAGTCCTGTAATAAATACGCTGTTTTGTTAAATCTGTTGATAAAGAGCTTATATTGAAATTTTGTCAAAAGCACTCTGTAAGTCTCCTATAAGGCTGTAGATTGTATATTTACACATATTTACACTGTACAGTGTGTTATCTATCTAGATAGATAGATAGATAGATAGATAGATAGATCTATATAGATAGATATATCTATCTAGCTATATAGACATAGATATATGTGGATCCAATCCGGGCCTGGATACCTGCCACTCTTTCTTGGATGTCTGCCATTGTGATGGTTACTGGCTGCAGAATGGTCTGGTCTTAGATCCACTAGCCATTGAGCATTGGTGTTATGTGATGCCTCCTTCTCCCATATGCTCTTCCAGTATTGTTCAGTCTCAGCCCGGGGCGGATCTGTTCTTGTGTTATCACCCTGCCACTGAGACACTTTTGATGATTCGGTGGAGAACATTCTGTTTATTCTTCTAGCTTCTGCTTCTCTGGTGTACCTCTTTAGGCGGGTGGCCAGGGCTGTGAGTCTTTGCTTGGCAGTCTCCAGGGCCTCAGGTATGGGCAGCTTGTTGTACTTCTTAGGCAGCAAATTCTTCATCCCACCTTTCTGTAGATCTGATAGCTGGCTCACTTCCCTCCCTGTTGCCTTACACACACACACACCTTCAACACAGATGTAAAGCTGTCAAACAGGTGGATTAAGTGGCAGCTCTGAAGGTTCTTCACAAGAAGGTTCTCTCTGCTCAGGAGAACCTGCAGAACAGAAAACAGAAGTATATATTACATAAAGTCAACTTTTATATTATACAGAAATGATTGTTGTGACCAACAAATAGATTGCCCCCTCCCAAAAAGATTTTAATGTTTATCATCTTTCCAGTCTGTTTTCAACAGTTACTAGTGGAGACTGAAAGTTGGTCTGAATTATTTCAGTCAGCTCATGAACGTTCTCGAGGTCGACCACCAAACACGTCTTAAACCTGTGAAATCACTGGATCACATGTAACTGATGATTTTAATGATAATGACTCCAGCACTACCGACCATGAGCAGAATTATAAGAAACATCTGACTGAAACCCACTGAAGCACTTTGACTCTTAAACTTTACTGCTGACAGTGACCACTGTGAGAACCAATCAGAGCTGTGAGGCTCACAGTCGACTCTTTATTCATCTCCATCTGAATAAACGAGTCACTTCAAGCTTGTGTTCTCAAACTATTAAATGTCATTTAACAATAGTTAAATAATCTGCTGTTGCTCAGTTTATCAATCCTTACACACAGGACAATATGTTTAGCTACCACATTCTCCCCTGAGGACTCCATGGAAACCAGAGTTCTTGGCTTAATAAATTACTTAAATCCATTATAAAAAAATAAAAAATTTTAATAAAATCCACATAACTGCACAAGTATTACTTGTAGTACTGAGCTGTCAATAGGAATAATCACTTGGTAAGAACAGATACCAGCTGATGAAGTTCTGCTGTCAGGAAATAAAGTATTTTGGTGACATCAAACAAGCCCAAATAATAACCTTAAAGCTTCACCTTGAAGCTGATGTTTAACCACAAAACTCTGCATCAAATATATTCAGTCATTTCAGACATTATGTAAGGGTTAAAGGAACACTTCACAAGTTTGGGAAATGTGCATATTGGCTTTCTTTCTGAGAGCTGGATGAGAAGATGGATATTAATCTCATGTCTGTGTGTTAAGTATGGAGCTGGAGTTAGGAGGCCGTTAGCTTTAGCAGAAAAACTGTGAGCAGTGTGAAACAGTTCGCCTGGTGCTGGTAGGTGTAGTTTATTTTACTTTAGACTGTGTAGAAATGTAGAAGTGCTATCAGTCTTCTCTCTCTTGGAAAGAAAGCTAATACCAATGCTGAATTATTCCTTTAAGCTTTTTGTTTTTTCAGTTCAAACCAGTTTGAGAAATAATCCAAAATATCATTTGCTAAATGATCAACTGGCTTGAAAGGCATGCACTTCCATTTAGTTTATTTGTATGAAGTATATCAGCAGACAGGTACAAAATGTTCAAATGTACACTCATACATGAACAATGAGAAACGTGAGCTGTGCTCTAAATTTAACTCTTTAGTGTCCCGTGATTTGCTGATACCGGCTGAAACACACGCCAACATGTGAATAACGGAGTATTTTCCACTTTGAGCGCTGCATGTGAGTGAGTGATATTCAGAGCTCTGTTTGGAACTTAATGAACATTTATGGTAACAGATTCACGACTGTGCTTTATCTACTTTTAATTTAATCAATCAGTATTAGAACCTGATGCCTCATGTAAATAAACAGAATGCTTCATATCTGACAATAACTGTCAAGACTCTGGACATGAGATAGTTACTGTTAAAGATCTGTTGTGTTGTTGTCTGCACATTATGGGTATGTTGATGCAATACGTTTAATAAACTCACCTCTATTACAGCGTATTGTGATGAACTTTGCAGCTACAAGCAAAGCTTGAACTGCAGCAAGAAGAAAAGCTCCCAAAAACAATCCACCCAACCATCCAGCAGCCACTTTGCTGGACGAGTCCTCACACTGTCCTGAAACACATCACAAAAAGCTCAAATGTAACTGCATATCATGTTCAGCACTCTGGTTACAAACAACACAAAACAAATATTAAAATTGTGACTAAATCTTTGAAAACTAATAACACATCAACAATTAACATTATTTGATGATTAAACCACTAAGAAAGAAATCTCACCACTGATATGCACAAAGGTCTCAGCCTGAGTCTGATGGCTGATTTCCTCCTGTGTGGCTACACAGTGATAGTAGTTGGTCTTGGTCACAGTAGTTTGGAGGGTGATGTCGTAGCTGCCTCCTCTTTCTGAGACCTGTGGTTCTTCAGCAGGAAGGATGTTTCCAGCTCTCTCCTTCCACTCTACTTTAGGTTTTGGAGAAGCACCTCGGACCTCACACTGCAGCAGCACCCCGTCCTCTGTGACTTTAACTATCTTAATGGACGGTTCTGGAGATGCACCTGTGAACACAAACAAAAGCTCATTAAGGGCAGCTATCACTAGAAATGTATTAATGGCATGTTGTTGCCGGACTGTGGAACAGATTGTGTTTTAAGAACAGAGAAGCACAATGTGACCTTGAACTACACATCCCAACATTGTTTGATAGAACAAGATATTTTTCAAACAGTTTCACCTCTTGAGATATTTGGTAATTAATGACCACTGAAAGTGCTATTTCTGACATAAGTCACCTATAGCTGGTTTGCTCTGGTCCAGATGCGTCTGGGTCAGGAGGAAGAGAGTAAATACAGGCAGAAGGTCCTGTGTTCTGGACTAGTGTTTATTTCTGAGAGAGAAACATTGCTGCTTCGTTCTCCGTCCAGCTGCTGCTACTAGAAACAGTTTGCTGCTCTGCTGCATCCCAGAATGCAAAGCACACCTGGCTACAGGAGCCGTTTGGCTCAAACCTGTGTGTGAGTTTCTGATATTTTTTTGGTTTAGATCTATAAAACTGTTTCTATGCTCTGAAGACTGCTGAAATGATGCAATTCAATGTCTGTAGATCAACTAATCAATCGACAAAACTTTTGATAACCGATTACTCGTTTGTCATTCATCAAGAACAAATTCCAAACATATTCTGGCTGCAGGATTTCAGATTGTTGGTCGAACAAAACAAGACATTTTCTTTTCTTTCCTTTTCATCTGAATGATGATGTCACTGATTTCTACATCTGTGTGCTACAACTTTGTCAGCCAGAGGCACAAAACCTTCACTTAGACACAACAACATCTCAAGCTCAGATGCTACATCAGCTTCAAGCGATCAGTCAAACAATGTTACTGGTGACTGCAGGCAGTTTCATTAGAAATGCCTCTGAGGACACAGCAGGGGTCAAAGTGTACTTAGTCACATGTTAACAGGAAACACATTTTGCCGCGTGAGAAACAGCGAAATAGTCAGTAGAAGCTGGACTGGTGGACTCAACAACATCAAGATCAGAGCGAACTTTGTGTTTGTGTCCCGACAACTTCTGGTAAACACTGCACATGTAGAGATCAGCAACATCATCACAATCCCACGTTAACCTGTAGTTAACCTGTAGTTAACCTGTAGTATGAAAACCTTTGACTACACATTTGTAGCACACACTGCAGCTGTAGAGATCAGTGACATCATCACTCACCTGACATTTCTCCTGATCGGTCTTTAAAGGTACGTTCTGAAAGACGAATAAGAACACTGATTCGTGCACAGTGCAGGAGTGATATTGTGAACTTGTCATGTGTTTTTAGTAATGGACTCATTGGTCAACATCTAACCTGGAGTTGGGAAACATGATTAGAGGTGCTGATTCACACAGTAAAAGACATTTAATGACGTTTAGACGATCATCTAGTAACTAACTGGTTAACTGTCACAATCTGTCTGATTGAGCTCAGCAGGTGGAATTGATTAGGCAGCACTCCACTTACCCATTTCCTGTTTGCTTATTCGCTGTGTTACAGAGTTAGATATGAAGATTAATACCACTCTCAGACAGTTAGGCTAGCTTAGCATAAAGACTGGAAGCAGGGGGAAACAGCTAGCCTGACTGTCCACAGGTAAAATCTTTCTACCAGCACCTCTAAAGTGTTTAATCCACACACAAACAAATGTAAAAACCACAGGTTGAGGAGGAGGCACATACACACCATGCCACACACAGCCAATGGTTTCATTCTGTGGCACTGACCTACAGGTGGTGGTAACATGCCAGGATATGCAGCAGTGCACCAACAATGACCCCTTGTGTAATTATCACTAGTTGCATGAAGAGGTCAGATTGCTGCTGCCTGAACTGCTGGTGCGTCAGTCAAACACTGCAGAAGTATAATGTGACGGGATGATGGGACAGGGTTTGAAAAGTCTAGAAACTCATAACACCAAACGCCGAACAAACCAGCAAAACATGACCAACCGACTGTAGGAATCTTACCTTACTATCTGGGGCAGAAGAATGACCACAGAGTTGAATTAAAAACTTTGAGTCTCAACATGAATTTGACATTATAACTTTAAAGAGTCACTGTACTATGATTTTATCTTGTCAGCTGTCTGTTGATGTGTCCGTGTCTGTCTGAGATACATGTGGTGCTGCTTTCAAGCTAATCTTGAAGTTGGAAAGAAAACTGTAACTACACTTGTGAGAAAGTCCTACAGGTCAAGGTCCAACAGCACCATCTACTGGTAAATGGACGAACGCTGTCTGAACCAGTCCGGACCTGCTCAGCCACACTGACAAGCAGCAGACCAGTTAACAAGCAGACCGGGTGAAGTTGCATGGACTTTCTGTGTGTTTCCATAATTAGGGCCCGAGCACTACAGTGCGTAGGACCTTATTGTATTTCTAAGGATTCTTATTATTATTATTTATATAAATGAATTGCCTTTTTGAGGGCCTTAACGTGCCCGAAAACTCATGAAATTTTGCACATGCGTCAGAAGTGGTGAAAATTTACATATTTTATAGGTCTCCCACATGGGGGGTGCAAAATGGCTCAGTAGCGCCCCCTAAAAGTGGCAAATAAATTTGCCCCCGCGCCATGTTTTACCTACATGCACCAAAATTTGTGTACATGTATATCATGCCCTCACACACAAAAAACTCCATAGAACCCCCCCCCTTAAACAGGAAGTGAGTTATTAATAATAGAATCTCCAATTTTTAATGATTGGAAGCCTTTTGGACGCTCCATACTTTTGCGAACTAGTCCTACAGATTTTATCAGATCGCCTTCAAACTTGGACCATGCCTTCTCAACAAGATGGCCATCAAACGATACTCGTGGATTTTGTTTTTTTTACACGGTCTGCCCGTGAGGTGGCGTGGAAGTTTGGTGTTTCGCCACCAAACAGGAAGTGCCTTAAGTGTTGATGATGCTGTACAATCAATAATATTGAGTTTTCGCCAGAGGGCGTGGTCACGGCGGCGCGGCGAATTTCGATGTTCCATCATGAACAATCAAACTGCTGTAACTCAGCTGAAAATGATCGGATCTTTTCCAAGTTCCTCATGTGTGATGACATTCCCGCCCTGAACACATGTAGGGGTCAATATCGAATCAAAGACATAGCGCCACCTGTTGACAACAGGAAGTTACACGCCCACTACTTTTAATCACTACTCCTAGCAGGTTAACCATGTCAACGTCAAATTTGGTGAGGATACACTTAAGACCTTCATGATGCTTCACTGTCAACATTGTGACTTTTCATCAAACGCCGTTTCCATGACAACGCCTTTTCGCCATAAACAGGAAGTGGCTTATGACTGGACTGTACATTGTCCAAAACGCCCCAAACTTGCCATGTTTCATGACCCCCCCCGCCCTGAAGGCATCTACATGTAAATTTTTGGCCACAGTCATAGCACCACCTACTGACGGCAGGAAATGACACGTTTTATAGTCTAACATGCAGCAGCTTCCCTCTGCTCTCCTCTACCTGTCTGTCTATTGTAGCTGACATCTTGGGGAGACACACAGACAATCACGCTGTCCTGTGTTTTCCTTCGCCGCAAAACAGGAAGTGGTTTATAACTCCACTGTACATTGTCCTACAGGCCACAAACTTCCCATGTTTCATCACCCTCCCGCCTTGAAGGTGTCTATATGTAATGCCACCTAGTGACAGCATGAAATGACACGTTTTATGGTCTGACGTGTCGTGAAGCGGCGGATGCTGCGCTCCCCGACGCGCGCAGGTGTGCGAGGGCCCGTTCATCGCTGCTTGCAGCTTTAATTATGTTTGCGTTCTTGAGGAAATGTAAGTGCTGTCCACTTCTTAGCTATGGATAATTTGATCATTATTCCAGTTTGTGTTGTTACATGGAAAGATGCTGTGTGAGTTTGAGTTGGCTAAGTAGCCTGTGTTTCAGTAGTAGTTAGCTCTGCCTTTGCTAGTACAGCAGCTACATTTGAATGCTTGTGATGGCTTAATGATAAATATTTCGTTTGAAATACCAAAATTGCAACTCAGTTTATTGTTGTGATTGTGACCATGCTTTTGTTAATAGAAAATTATTTACTGTTCACATTTGACATGAGGCTCCAATGCTGTTAAGCCTCTGCTAACGTTATGTTGGAAATTGTACCGTTTCACCACTAATATTGCATCTGTTCTGTTGTATTGTGCTAAAGTAGCAGTTTGCACATAAGTTAGGGATGTTACTGGTGAACCTTAAAATCATATGCTCATATGGCAGCTTATTTAGGAATGTTTATTGATTTAACTGCTGAATAATATGCTGAGCATTTTTTGAAATACATTTCTATTGCCTTTCTTTATTTTCAGACCATACATATGTTGTACAGTGATGTTATAGTCCAAAACATTCATTAAAGAAGACAAAACAGATCTCTCTCTCCAAGTGCCTTGATTCTCTAACCGGAATCATAGTTCATGGTCTGCCGCCTCAACCAGCAATCCTTTTCTTCTGAGGCTCGCCCTCAGACAATACTAATGAATATACAGTAGATGTTCATATGTTTTATCTACAACTTGACTACGTTCAGAAATTGCAGATTTTTATTGTATAACTAAATAATTCTTTATTGCCAGTATGACAGCTGCATGTGATTCTCAGCTGTTAACATGAAACTGCTGGTATGTAATTAAAGTCGTTCTTTCAAAGTGTTACTCGTCAGAGGTTTAAACAGAAAGCTGAATGGACGAACAGTTGGTGTCGAACCCAAACTACAAAAGATAAATAAATACATTAAGATGAGCAGTTTAATGAAACACTCACCAACAAGAAGCTGAATGTGGAATATTTGTCTCGGCTGAAGACGTGGAAAATCACAGGTGTAGTCTCCACTGTCGGCCACCGTCGTCTTTCTGATGATTATGGAGGCGTTGCCAAACTTCAGCTCATCTTGAAAATGTGAGGCGCGACCTTTGAACTGCTCATCTTGACCTGAAAGGCCGTTATTGGAATGAAGACCTGCTTCATACATGAACACCTCCTTCTGACCATCTTTCTCATCTTTCCTCCAGTCAAAGAGCTCTGACTCAATGTCCTCCTTGGTGTTGAGGGAACAGGGTAGAACAACATCACTCCCTTCTTTCACGACCACTTTGACGACACTCGGCCCTGAAAGAGAAACATATTTTTCATTATGTTTAAATAAATAATAATATTGATACAATGTTCTGAGGGCAGACTGCAGGGAGCTACTTGGTGCACCTCGTAACAACTTGGTAACAAGCTGATTGACTCATTGTCACCAAAAAACGTCTGTGCGTGTTGTTTTCCCTGTGCTGAACTCTGACACTGGAACGTGAATAAAAGGAACATCCTGACTGATTTGGGTGTGTGAACCCTTTTTGTACTTTTTTACTCTAACTTTGGTTCAGCGCACCCCGGCGCTCTTTTTCTCTGTGTGGTCACAGTGTTTTCTTCTTCTACCAAAATGAAAATAAGAAATTCTTCACTCCAGACAGCAAAAAGTCAAACAACCTTCTTCTCTTAAACACAAAACACGAGTTCATTTAGTGGTGATAAACAATAGTGAAAATAAAATGATCAAAATACATCTGTTTGCTGCTCATCACACCTACTGAAATATCCTCCCCGACCAGACGTCTTAGATAAAATAGTTTCTGAGACAAATCTAACCTTGACTACAGTGACGTCCTCAGGTGAAGCCTGTGAAATTTGAGTGACCTGGACGTGAGATTTCTCAGTGTCACCCTGAAAGAAAATGTCACTTTCAGTGAAGAAGAGAGATGTTTCCAGGTTGGTTTGGAGCTGCTCCTGACCTGCTGCACTGCAGTCTGACAGACGCTCACATTGTCCAGTGATGTTTTGACCTTCTCTCTTAGCCATGTTCTCCAGCAAAAGATATGTAGTTAGGATTTGCTTAGCTACATTAGTCAACAGTGGGATGTTAGTTTATGCCATAAAACATACCAAATGTATTAAAAAACAGTTAGAGACAAATGTCCCACTAGCTACACTACCTTTAGTGTAGTGTTGTTACTGTTTGAGCCCAACAGTTTCTTTCATTTGAAAGTCTTGCATGTAGGCATGCCTGGGAGCATGGTTTCGAATCACAAACCTTGCAGCTGATAGATAGATAGATAGATAGATCGATCCCCATGGGGAAATTGCATATGCTCTACCTCCTGAGCTAAAGCATCAGCTGGGAAGACGACGCTCAGCCCACTCGGGGTTGAAGCTGCTGGGTCTGACACAGATCATTCACCTCAGTCTGTTGTTGCATTGTTTTTAACCTAAGTTTGCAAAAGTATGGAGCGTCCAAATGGCATAAAATGCATTAAAAATGGCAATTGTATTGAGAATAACTGACTTCCTGTTGGGTGTGGGGGGGGGGGGGGTCCCAGAGGGTTTTTTGTAAGTCTGGACATGATACACATGCATACCAAATTTGGTGCATGTAGGTGAAACGTGCCGCGGGGGCTAATATTTTAGAGATTGGAAGGGGGGGGCTACTGAGCCATTTTGCCACCCCCACGTGCGAGACCTATAAAATATAAAAGCATATGCCATTTGTGACGCATGTGCAAAATTTCAAGAGTTTTTGAGCATGTTTAGGGCCTGAAAACTGCGATTGAATTGGACAAAGAATAATAATAATCTCTCGAAATACAAGTTCGTGCTCGGGCCCAAATAACTTAAAAACATTGCTCATAAAGAGCAAAGAAATGTACGACGACTCATTTCTGTCCCATACTGAGCCCGTGTAGCTGCCAGGTGTCTGACATCCACTGACGTTGTCTATGGGATTCAGGAACATAACTTATTTAGAAGTGCTAAAAACCGAAGAGAACTCTGTCCTGACTGACTATTCTGAGTTAATATCTACAGACTAAGTTTAGTTACCTTCTTTAGTCCGGCTTATCCTCCTGCACCGGAGCCAAGAGGCTGCGCTGTGGACGCAGGTGCGGCACCGTTTGTCCAGGAGCGTGTCAATACTTCGGTACTGACCAGTCACGAACCGGTACCAATTTAGTACCGGTTCTCGATACCCATCCCTACATATAAATGCGGAAAAAGATTCATAATGATTGATAAACATAATGGATGCTACGTATCTTAGACCGCATCCTCCTCTCTGACACCGCTGTCGGAGTCCAGCTCTAATACTGGAGCTGGACTCTCCCGCGGACAGGGGAACCCCGAATCTGGCAGGGGGCTGTGACTCGGCACGACACCGGTCTGGGCCACAATTTCTTTTTCCGCAGTCCAGCCCTGACTGCGGAGCAAAATAAACCTTAATCACAAACCTCCTCCTCCTCCCGGCGGTCCGAGCTCCTGCACTACCGGTGAAAACAGCAACTCTGCCCTGCTTCAGCTGATTAATTAAGCACACTTAGTATGTTGCTCGCCTACCTGGGCTAACAGGAGCTAACAGCAGCTAACAGGAGCTAACAGCAGCTAACGACAGCTAACGGCAGCTAACAGCAGCTAACAGGAGCTAACAGCAGCTAACAGGAGCTAACAGCAGCTAACAGGAGCTAACAGGAGCTAACAGCAGCTAACGACAGCTAACGGCAGCTAACAGGAGCTAACAGGAGCTAACAGCAGCTAACGGCAGCTAACAGCAGCTAACAGGAGCTAACAGCAGCTAACAGGAGCTAACAGGAGCTAACAGCAGCTAACAGGAGCTAACAGGAGCTAACAGGAGCTAACGGCAGCTAACAGCAGCTAACAGGAGCTAACAGCAGCTAACAGGAGCTAACAGCAGCTAACAGGAGCTAACAGGAGCTAACAGCAGCTAACAGGAGCTAACAGGAGCTAACAGCAGCTAACAGGAGCTAACAGCAGCTAACAGGAGCTAACAGCAGCTAACGGCAGCCCCGTCTGTGAGATGTGTATTATAAAACTAAATTACAGATGCATCTTTACTTGCTTCAACATGAGTAACAAAGATGGGTATTGTTACGCTTGGGAGGAGCATGAAGGCTCCCTCAGCAGTGAGGTTTTTGCCCATCTGCAGTCCAAACACTTCGAATCAATCCTAGAGGCCAACGGAAACATCGAGAAAGTCATTGTCTGGAGTGATGGCTGTGGCTATCAAAATCGGTGTGGTACCATCAGCAACACCGACCTGCATCTTCGAGACTGCACGAATGCATCCATCCCCATACAAGGTGACTCGGCCATACCACAACGACTTCATGAAGTTATCTGGGGCCTATGTCACCAATATTCGACCAGGTAAAAAAGTTGGTGACCCCACAGCCCATGACCTCCGGGCTCTCCAGTACTTGGCTGGTGGTCGAATCCGGTACAAGTTGGATTTTGAGTCAAGTAACACATCTTGGTTATATTTAGGAGAGTAAAACAACTTTGGTTATGTTATGTTTGCATTTATATGTAAGAGAAAAAAATGCCTAAGTCACTTTTATTTGTTAGGCAATTGATGATGGGTCTTTTTCTTTTTGCATACTTGTTCACACATCTGTTTGAATGTACTGTTACAATATCAATAAAAAATACAAATGTGTTTTCTAAAAATTGTGTTTTTTTCTTGTTTTCCAAAGACATTGAAATATGACTTAGACAATTATGCTGTGAGGCTAACGATTTACACTTCGGGCCGGTTAAAACAGATTTCTGGACAGTTCAGAAACTAGTTAACTTTCTCACCGTTTCCAAGTATTGATCCGGACCAAGTCAGCAGACAGAACCAGGACAGAAGCTGCGGAGACGTCAACTTAAATCCAAAACCCGACATGTTGGAGGAACCGACCAGCTCGGTGCTGTGACGCTGTTAGCTCACGGCGGTTAGTAACCGACCTCCCGGTAACTACCGTTAGCGGAGATGTTTTTAGTTAAATATCCCGAACAAACTGACGGTGGGCAGCTGCTGACCACAGTCCTGTGCTCTAAGACGACAGTATTGATCACTGATAACTACAGAACTACTTCAGACCCGCTTTAACTTATTAAAACTAAGTCAGCCTTGCACTTTGACATCCCATACAATATATTAGAAAAATGGCTCTGAGCTCTGGTTGCAAACCATCCACCAAAGTTTGGACAGATTGTCTTTCCTGAACAGAATCATTAGTGTATCAGCTGGTTGTTCTTCACCACTGTAGGTGTTGAAGTTTGCAGTTTTCGGTTAAAACATTTATCAAATGTTTCTTCTGATTTTTGCACACACTTTCACAGCTGCCGTATTTGTGGCTGGTTTAAACTTGTTCTCCAATTCTTCACACAGAACTGTCAACTGTGATTAATAAGCAGAGTTACAGATTTCTCCTGAAATCTTTCTGTGCTGTGACGGTAATCTGCAGCACCGGCAGCCGGACATACAAGTTCTTATTCAGAAAGTAAGATACTGGCTACCAAAATAGGTAACGTTAGGTTAGTAGATAAGACAATAGCTAACGCTTCAGGTAACTGTTACTACTGTACACTGTTCTCTATACACTTACTGTATAGACAGATAGCAGGATAATTAAAGTATATAAAACTAGTAATACAAGCAGAATCTTCAGTGTGTCAAATTAAAATGATCATTAAGGTCATCAGTCATTGATCTTCAGGTAAAATAATGATATGTGGTCACACTGCAGGCAGCACAGAGAGACAGGGAGGCAGAGACATGCTGGAAGCAGAGGTCAGACAGGTACATGCTCTGGAGATACAGGTGATCAGGTGAGAAAGTGGAACGTGAACTATAATGCAGTTTAGTACATTAGCACATAGTGTCATGAAAGGAGAGGTAGGGAGAGGTAGGACCCAAACACAGACAGATGTAGGCAGGGAGGCGGAATATGTCCAAAGATTTATTCTAACTCGAAGACAAACTTACAAAAAGCAAGAACCAACTCGCAGGGGAACACAGGAACACACATCAACCAAACATCAATGAACCGACACTGAACAAAGGAGAAGGACCCGTATATATAGACAAGGAGACAACGAGGGAAACAGAAACAGGTGAGCACAAGAGACAGGTGAACCTAATGAAAAATGGCGGGAAAACAGACAATGACAGGAAGTAAATTGGCACACATAAACAAAAGACCAGGAGTTTCAAGATAAAACAGGAAACATGAAAGACACACACAAGTCCAAAACAAGAGTCCTCCGTGGACCATGACACATAGACAGTAAGAATCCAGCTGAACAGGTAGCTTAGTGAGGCACTACAGGTAAATACATCCTGTGTGTGAATGATTGTGGCTACACTTTATGATAAATATAGACTTGTGGGAAATGCACTTTTAATGTCTATACCACGGTTACGCCCTTGCATACAGACTACTGACTGCTGTAAGTAGCTTTATGAAAAGTCCTTTAGATTTGAAGCAAATAACGTGCCTAATAGTTATTAATAATCACTTAAAATAGTTAAAATCCAGTAGTGAGTTGATCAACCAGCAGGAGTCTGTCAGCATCTTGTTACAGCAGCTGAAGCCTCTGGCAGCTACACAGGGTGAGGCAGTGTGAACCCAATACTGGTAAAACAAACTGTTCTTATTAGATTAGTATTAAAGCATTTAGCTTAACTCTTTAACGCCACAACACTCCAACAGTCATGGAACAAAATATATAGATTTTTAATCCCCTTGATAACTTTTAACTCTTTTTAATTTCCCGAATGACCAAACCAATGAACCAGGAGGATGCTACATCAAATCACCTGTCGTCAGGTGTTGTCGTGGATCTGTGACGTTACTAATAATTATTAGAGCATCTGTCTTTAGGTTTAGCTGATCAATTACTAATTTAACGTTCTCTTTCTTACCTTGTCCAGCTTTTATTCCACTCAAAGTCAGCAGACAGACGCACAAAAACAGACGCTCACAAGTTGTGAACATGTTGTTCGGATGTAACGAACTAGTTAACAACGGTGAGCAGCTAATTTAACGGGAACCACCGTTAACTAAAGTAACTGAAGTTCATTCTCATGAGTGAGAGACAGCAAGGTGGTAACTGTTTCGCGCTGCTCGCCTGCATGAATGTGATTGGCAGCAGTCCTCCTTCCTTCTTCTCCTTCCTCCTCCCAGTGCTGCCAACTCCACAGTAGGGGAAGTAGATATATGCCGTCCTAAAAGTCGCTAAAAACGCCATCGCCTAATTTGCATAATTGGCAATTTGCATGTAATGTGCATGTCCATCACATGACTTAAATGCTTTGTCTAGACCCACATTACATAAATCAAATTTGTCCTGTATTGTTAAATGTAAGAATATCAAATTTAATCAAAAGACTGTTATGTGGGGTGGAATTGCTCCTTTATCCAGCAAAGTGACCCAAAAGAGACACTTTGGCAGAGTTACGCAGTAGAGCTGCAGCAAATGAGACCGTTTGTGATGCACTTTTAATATCTGTGTCACCTTTAACACTATAGCTGTGACAGGCAGCTATGGGCTCTGTGTTTACAGGTCCAGGGGTGCATCGTGGTGCAGGGGCCTTCCTCTTTCTGACCACAGGGCGACGCACAAAGATAATAATAAACTTTATTTTATTGATTTATTTATATAGCGCCCTTTCCAAAGCAAAGTTTACAAGATGCTTTACAGGGTAAAAACAACAGAATCATGAAAACAATAGCATCATCAATAGAACAATAATAAAATAAAGCAATAAGACATAAAACACAGTAATAAAACATAAGATTAAAACAATTGGTGTGGGAAGGATCACAGGGATGCTAGCCCATGAAAGTACGTTTTAAGAAGAGATTTAAATGAGGAGATAGACTTAGTCCTCCTAATCTCCTCTGGGAGGTTGTTTCAAAGTCTGGACGTCCTGACAGCAAACGCTTTGTCACCTTGATTTCGGAACCACCAGGAGAGCATTTGAGGACCTCAGGGCCCCGTGCTATAGCTCGGGGGCTTTAAAAGTGATGAGTAAAATTTTAAAATCAACTCGAAAACTAACAGGCAGCCAGTGCAAAGATGAAAGGACGGGTGTAACATGCTCCTGTTAAAGTCCTGGCGGCTGCATTTTGAATTAATTGTAGAGACTTTTTGCTGCAATAATCTAGCTGGATGAAATAAAAGCATGAATGAATGACTGTGACAGAAATGGCTTAATTTTAGAAATGTTCCCAAGTTGAAAAAAGCGTGACTCTAGATGGTGGGAACAGCCTAGTCTGGCCCTTTGTGGTCTTGACAAACTGATCTGCCTCAAAATGTGCCTGCAGGCTGACTCGAGTTTCCTTCCCACACACACACACACACACCACAACTCAGCTTTGTCTACCCACATACTGTACATATCCCATCGTGGTTGAATGCACAGTATAAGGGAACACTTTATACTTACTGGACATGTATACACTCATTACATATCTAAAACAATCAGATGAAATGGTAAATAAGGATAAAAAAAGTAAATGAAAGGGGGGGGGGGTGCAGGCGAGAACACAGAGTCAATCCGATTTCAGCTGAAGGTCAGAGATCAAAATGCATAGGAAGCGTCTGACAAAGTAGTAAAGATGCTGTCACATACTTATAACCTCACAATACACAGACTCAGGGTACAGAATCCCCTCAAACAAAGATGGTCTGTCTCCAGCTAAGTTTCCTATAAACTCAGGGTACAGAATCCCCTCAAACAAACAGTCTATCTGCCAAGTTTCCCTGCCCAAGGCTGGAAACCCAGGGCAGCCTGTTCCCCAGACTGCAGCTGTCTTTTCCCTTGATTACAAACAATTTGTCCTCCCACTATAACCAACCAAGGTACCAAGGTACCAATGTACCTTAAACAGAGATGACCCGAGACAGAAATTATCCGAGTGTACAGAATTAAGATTGATTGACTAGAAAAACAAATTTATCACACTAATCAATTCCAGTCTTCTCCAAGTCCACAAAACACATGTAGACTTGATGGGCAAACTCCCATGAACCCCTCAGCATCCCTGCAAGAGTAAAGAGCTGGTCCACTGTGCCACGGCCAGAACGTAATCCATATTGCTCCTCCTGGATCCGAGGTTTGACAATCGGTCGTAGTCTCCTTTCCAGCACCCTGGAATAAACTTTCCCAGGGAGGCTGAGCAGTGAGATACCACAGTAATTGGAACTGGGTTATAAGCTCTCCTCCCCTGCCGAACACAACCTGGGCCAAGCCCCGCTTTCCCTTCCTGAGTCGCCTAACGGTTTGCCAGAACTTCCTTGATGCCAACCGAAAGTCCTTTTCCATAGCCTCCCCAAACTCCTCCCACACCAGGGTTTTTGCTTTGGTGACCACCGAGGCCACTGTCCTTCTGGCCTCCCGGTACCTGTCCGCTGATTCAGGAGACCTCTGGGCCCTCCGCCAGACGTTCCCAGTTCACCCTCACTACACGTTTAGGTTTTCCAGGTCTGTCCGGCAGCCGTCCCCGCCATCTTATCCAACTCACCACCAAGTGGTGATTAGTTGACAGCTCTGCCCCTCTCTTCACCCGAGTGTCCAAGACATACGGCCGCATGATCAGTTGATCATCGACGCAGACAGATGTAGGCAGGGAGGCGGAAGAAGTCCAAAGATTTATTAACTCAAAAAATAACCTCACAGGAACAGTGGAGTCACGAGGAACAGAACACAGGAAACACAAGTCAATGACACGACAGAGAACAAAAGGAGAGGACCGGTATATATAGGGAAGAGATAACGAGGAAAATCAGGGTCAGGTGAGTCACAAGACACAGGTGAAAACAATCAAAACTGGAAGGAAACACAACAAAGACAGGAAGTAAATGGCACAACAGGGAGACAAGAGCAGTAACTTCAAAATAAAACAGGAAATAACAAACAAGTCCACACAAGAGTCCTTCGTGGACCATGACAGTACACTTATGAACCACCTTATGCTCAAACATGGTGTTTGTTATGGCCAGTCCATGGCTAGCATAGAAGTCCAACAACAAAGCACCACTCGGGTTCAGATCGGGGAGGCCATTCCTCCCAATCACCCCCCTCCAGGTTTCACCATCATTGCCCACATGGGCGTTGAAGTCTCCCAGCAGAACTATGGAGTCTCCAGGTGGTATCCCTTCCAGGACGCCACCCAGGAACTCCAAGAAGGCCGGGTACTCTGAACTGCTGTTTGGTGCATAAGCACAAACAACAGTCAGAGCCTTCCTCTCAGCAACTTTCAGTCGCATCGAGGCCCTGACCCTCTCGTTCCCCGGGGAAAACTCCAACACAGTGGCGCTCAGCCGGGGACTCGTGAGTATCCCCACACCCGCCCGGTGCCTTTTATCCTGGGCAACTCCGGAAAAGAAGAGAGTCCAGCCCCTCTCCAGGAGTTTGGTTCCAGATCCTGAGCTACGCGTAGTGGTGAGCCCAAATATCTAGCTGGTACCGCTCCACCTCCCGCACCAGCTCTGGCTCTTTCCCCGTCAGAGAGCTGACGTTCCACGTTTCTAAAACCAGTCTGCGACGCCAAAGGTCGGCATGCCCAGGTCCCTGCCCTTGCCTGACGCCTGGCTTACACTGCACCCGACCCCGATGCCTATCCCTGCAGGTGGTGGGCCCACAGGGTGCGGACAGAGACAGAAAAGTCCATTTGTGGGAGCAGACCGGCCGGGAGCTGTTTCTGGAGAGTTTTGTGCTGTCGTCATCCTACGTGTTGTTAGCTGCGTAGACACCGCCTTAACGTAGCGTTAAGATGTTGTTGTCATGTCGTTGTTCTCTTGACATTCTTCTCTTCTTTCCAAGAAATGCTGACTTACGAGCACCTTCAGCCTGAGACCACCGAGGTGCACCACAGTCTGCTCCACCTGTGGCCATCAAACGGTTTGACTCCTCCTCCATCGGACACTGAGAACAATAACAATAATGTCAATATCATGTCAATATTACTTTTTCTCTGTTTATTTATGTTACTATATTTATCTCACTTTTATTTTTGTTCTATTAGGCGCTGGTGTTAGCATTTTACTCCTTATACACTGCATTTATTGCTCTAATCTTTTTATTCTTATGTTGTTCACATGACATTTCATAAAAATATGACGTCGCTTTCAGAAAATTTCCACTTATGTGCAAACCACAAGAGAGAGAAGAGGGCGGCGTTCACATGGACTCTTCTTGTTCGAAGGCACCAGGAATGCAGCCTCACAGAACTGCTGTGGCAGCATTTGGCTTTTCAGCAGAAAACAACATATCTGATTGTATCAAATCTGATCTCTGCCTCCTCTCTGAGCCCTCTACGTGTTTTGTGCTACAAGAGACTCTTTCTGACGCTTGATTCTGTTTGTCTTGTTCGTTTCTGCCTCAACAAGCAGAGGCTTGCCTATGTGTTGGTAGGAGATTAAAAAAACACATTTTACATACTTACAGTACCCACACAGAGAAAGCAGAGAGAGAAATAATGAATAAAAATGAATTTAACAAGAAGACTCAGAGGGAGACAAAAAAGAGACAAAGCGCGACATTCAGACAGTTGTTTCGGATCCAAATCTGCCAAAAGACTGACAGCGATAACAAAGAGAGGGAGACAGAGAGACTTTTAGAGAAAGGTCAGTGGCTCAATATAAAAGAAAACACTCTGTCAGAGTTTGAAGAGGACAAACACCAGGATGAAAACCTGATCAAATGATTTTTTAAAAGGTGGGGGTTGTGTTACATTCAAGGACCAGACATTTACAATTGAGCGCTGCAGGGATGACAGGAAAAAAGCTCTGTGGCAAACAACAGTTTACGATACTTACACGTTTTGTTCAGCAAGATAATCTTTAATTGTGTAAAGTCAATCTCCAGAAGTAAAAAGTGAACATTAGGCTAGAAACCAGCTACACCACGGTTGCATGACTTCAGCGTCTCCACCACTGAGCTTAAATAACACCCAGTGGTACGTTTTCAATATTTCAGGTAATTATTAAATGCAAAACTAAACTAAAGGGACTTAACCAAGAGTTTTCAGTACAAAAAGCACAATTTAGTGCATAACAACTCACCAAAATGCAGGAAATTAAGTGTCCAATACTCAAAATCTCATGGTGGACGACCCCCAGACCCTGAGAGTTGGGGCCGCTGGCAAGGTGCCCCTCATTTTTCCACACTGAAGGTGGCAACTCTGCACCAGAATAAACAAAGAGGTACAGTCAAATGCAGATGATGATATCCATGTACAAATAGAAACAAATGACGTGATTTAAATGTTGCTCATCTGAATATCAAGCAGTCAGCAGGTACATGTCTGACCCAGAACCCCTTCCCCGACTGCCCTGCTGACCACAGCTGCACATGAAGATGGTTTTCTCACCTGTGAACCTGCTTAAATGCAAATTAGGTTCAGCTGAAGTTTAAGAGAGAAAACGAGCAGTGAGACGCGTCAACACACTGGATTAAAAACAACAACAGAAAGATTTTATTGGTCACGTTAACAAAATCAGCATCATCGTTACATACAGTATACAGCTCCTCAGTATGTACAGGAACAAGGCAGTCGGACCTTTACAGCGTCACACACTAACAACATGCAGAGTCTCCTGAAGCACACAAAGCAGCGTTTTATTAACTATGAGTGGGGACCAAACACAGGAGACGGGCCCAAAATGATGACACAGAAATTCATATATATAAGTGTGTGTGTGTGTGTGTGTGTTATTGGATCAATTTCTGTGTGTGAGAATCTATTTTTTCAATTCAGTAATAGAATATGTAAAACTCCCAACATTCATGTTTATCTGATTTGAAATTAGATGTTTTTAAGAGGAACGTTTATGGCGATTTTAAAGATTTGTAAAATGGTACGGAACGAATAATCGTCATAAATAAAACAACTGATGATTTTAACAACATACTGCAGTTATACACTGTACACAACTGTAACTGTGCTCTTCACAAAATACACCGCTGAGCGAACCAGAGGGTCTGTGCAGTTTAAACCATTTCAATTAGACTTTGATTAATCCGTTATCAGGAGGGAAAACAGCACAGGGTGACGCATTTGCAACAAAATATTCATCATCGGCTAAAATACAGAACTGATATTTTTGACAAATATCTGGATTCTTTGTGGTGTATGAATGTTATAAAGTCGTCCTTAAAACATATAAAGCGTTTCACAGGTGCTGCAGGAGCTTCAAAGTCCAAATGTTTTGTTCTTGTGTGAACGTGCTGCCTCACACTGAACTGGATCAACTGAGAGTAAAGTTTCAGACAACCAGGTTGGCAGGTGATCTGATCACAGGGGAAGCACAGAGCGATTTTTAAGGCTCATTGTTTCATCAATTTTCATCCAAAAAAAAAAAAAAGAAGAAGCTCCAATTCTGTTTTAAGAAGTGTGCGACTTTTAAACCGATTTTTTGCTCGGATTTTTTCAGAATGTGAAGAGAAAAATTGGAAGAAAAAGCAGAGTTTCACTTGTATTAATCAATAAAACACAAGAAGTTTCTGGATATACATTTTTTTAAACTAAAACACAACCCCCGTCTGCTTTATGACAGTTTAGAGACCCTGGTTTTCACTCAGGTTAAAGGGATATGTCACTTTTCTCATGTTTTATCACACTGGTTTTTGTACATTAGATCAAATATCTACAGACACTAATTTTGTTTTCTCTGCTACTGAGAGGAAATCAGTTTTAATCAATAAACATTTCCACCAGCTGAGAGTGTAACTAATGTAGAAAAACAGTTTAAAATACAGGTGAGATACCCCTTAAAGACCTTTATTTCTGTGCTAAATGTTACTTTCATTGTCATATATTGATTGCACAAGATTCACAAACACACACACAACTTCTTTCTCAGGCCACGTAATATTCTTTTCATACATTTCATAGACTTTAATAAGCTTCATTTCATTCTGGTTTCTTGGAGTGATATTTCACCAGGACAGAATAGGTTT
This sequence comes from Macquaria australasica, assembly GCA_005408345.1. Classification (NCBI taxonomy): domain Eukaryota; kingdom Metazoa; phylum Chordata; class Actinopteri; order Centrarchiformes; family Percichthyidae; genus Macquaria; species Macquaria australasica. Next base: position 90,965 of record SEMN01000177.1, on the reverse strand, counting down.
TTTGTTTTTTACATTTTACATTTAAATTCCTAAACAGTGAGTTTCTAACACGGCTGCCCCGAGGCATCTGTCACCTTCTTGTTCCTGATTTCATTTTGAAGGCTAAAAATGTTGCAGTGCTGCCAGCATGTGGACGACTTCGGGCACTGTGGCCTCAAACAGCACATTTATTGTTAAATGCACTGCACTCAGTATTATTGTCATTCACCGTGACACAGCAGCAGATGAGACCACGCTGTCAGCTGGGATCAATAAATATTGTTAACAAGTTAAAGGGGCAACAAGTGACTTTTTATTACTTCACACAGCAACGTGCCCAATAATCAGTATCAGTGAACAGATGCTTACTGCAGGTTTCCCCAAAACACCTCCTGCAACAAATAATAAATTGTAGGATATCCAGTTTAGGGTTGAATGCTGGGAATTGATATTCTGGTATTTCATGGAAATTCTCACCAAAATCTGGTCCTGTTTCCTGGAAAAACGGGATCCCAGGACTTTCCACAGGTGCACATCCACTTTTTTATGCACAATTTCAATAAAAAACAGCAGAATTTTGAAGAAATAAAAGTCTAAATATTGCAAAAATGTTTTTACGCTTGGCTGAGGTGGAAAAGTTGGTGTATCAATAAAAACAAAGTGCACAGGAAACTGACTCCATCAGATCAGCGTGGAGCGATGAGGAGGCTGTAACCTTCCTCGCATGTTTTCCATCGTTTGAGCTTTGACTGGAGATCTTTGAACGTTGTGTCTTCTTCTGCTGCTGCGGTGGTTTAATGGCACTGACTGGAGAATTAGCGCCACCTTGAAACTTGACTATATATGTCACTACAACTCGAATATAACTGGATCAACTTTTCAGCTGTAGGCTTCTTACAGTTACTTTTCATGGTAAATTGGCAGCTTGCTGTCCAGCTGTGTGGTTAAATACTGTGCAATAACAGTAACAGACCTCAGGTCAGCACTAAGAGGGTCCCACACTCCCCTACAACCACTCGGACGTCTTAAAACTGGTCACGTCAAGAGAATATATGCAGAGAAACAGAGGATCAGACGATTCTGTATGTGGGACATTTCCACCTCAAAGATAATGGGCCTTTAACAGGAAGTGTTGTTTCATTTTATGCATGCTTTTGTGTTGGAATACTGACAGAAAAGAAGGGTGATATATTCAAGAGAAGTAATCATCTTAAAATCGTTCAACCCTAATAATTGCTTCAACGTAATGGGAGAATCACACATTTGTAGGAGGAAATCCTTCTTGCAGTGTTGTTGCAATTACTACTGGTAACCGGTAGAGATCAATAAAGGTCTCTGATGACTTGTTGCCCCTTTAAAACAAGTGATGACAGATCCCTCAGTCAGTGGAAGGTGACAGTTCATGAGTGTTTGGACACCAAAAAATATTCCACCTGAGTGAAATATCGCTTTATCTCCTTAAATACACATCTATTAACTCTGTACATTTAAGACAGAATTAAAAACAAAAAGAGCAGGAATGTTTATACAACAGTGTTTCCAAGGCGACTGCACTGAAATCATGTGACCGTGTGACCGACAGATACTGTGATATTGAGCGTGACGCTGCTGCGATGGCGCCACCTCCTGCGTTACAGTATTCATTTGTACATTCATTGAGTCTCTGAGTAAAATGCTACCGCTGTGTGTTACATTTGTGCATATTATATCTGTACATAAAGGGAAGCATGGAGCTCCAGCCTGTGATGAGGAAGGACCATTCAGTCCGGGTGTTTGCAGTGGGCGGTTTGTGCAGGGTTTTAGTTTTATTTATTTAGTTATTTCCCTCTATTTTTTTTCTCTGGTAGCTCAAACAGCAGCTGATTTGAGGTTATATTGTCACACCGTCTCTGGTTATTTTCTGAAGCTGCAGGATGGAGGTTGTGATTAATGAGCCTGAGCTCAGGGTCAAAACCCTGCACGCTGCTGAAGTGTCCTTGAGTAAAGTACTGAATCGCAAGCAGCTGCGGGAACACTGTGCTGCAACTGACCTTTGACCCCTCAGTTTGGAGAATGTTTCTGTTCTGGAGAGGACGAACAGAAACATAGACTGTGTCTGATGTATCTGCTTTGAACTACCAGCGTATCCTGCCTTGCTTTAGAGCAGAGGTTGTCAAACTGTGAAGGGAGACATACCTCGTGAGGTGAGAGGGACAGGTGCGTACAGGTGTTATTGTAGTTTGGCTGCTGATTTGGCCCTTTTATCAACACTGTCAGCAGTTGCAGAAGCTACACATAGCTCATGGAGGCAATTAAGGTACTTAAAAACCCTCAACTGCCACAGTTTGCGTCACATTTGAGTCATAACTGAACACACAGTCATGATACACATATTTTTAGATTCAGTGTGGCTCACACTTTCCCAGGATATTATTTCTCCCATGTCCGCTGCAAATAAACGTCCATAAATCAGAGAAAAAAAGACATTCCTCAGTCATAACTCCAGAACTTGCCTGAGAATCATCAAATTTTTAAGGTTTCTTCAGTATCAAAGTGATCCAGTGATAGTTGTCTGTAAATCCATGGGTACATTACAAACAGGAAATACTAATAGCTAATTCGGCATACTTTTAATTTCAATTTAATTTGCCAAAATGTAAGCAAATGCAGGCTGAAAAAAAGGGGACTCACATTGTAGGCCACAGTAACTCACTGAATCCGTGGGAACCATAGCAAAACAGAAGTAAGACAAAGAATAACAAGAGTTGTTCCGACAACCGACTCTCCTCTATCCAACCATATACAGATACTCAGTTATTTACATGCTAAGTAACTTTGGGATTTGATGACTGTGGCGACCAAACAAAATAAAAAAATCTAACCATATGCTAAGGTTTTATTTATGCAGCAAGTTCTGACTACTCAGCTAAATGCTGCCCTTGGCCTGGTGTGAATTAAAGCTTCAGTTCTTGGATAACTTCCACCAATGGATGATTTGTACTAAAAAATGTGCAATTTGTTCCCACAAAGGCTCCTCAGTTTTAAATATTCCCCTCCTTGGGGATACAATGAGAGGTTTTGAGAGTTTATAACATTGTCTCATCTGTCGTGTCCTCACAAGGACTTTCCATGACATCCGAGAACTGCTCCACCAACAGTCCTTGATATAAATAGACTATTTCTATGGTAACAGAGTCATTGTGCTGCCGACAGAATAAAGATTGATTTTCTCTGTGTCTTTGGCCGATGTGCTCGTGTTCGGTCTTGACATTCAAACAGAAACATAGTTTTGCTCTTTTCAGATGCTCCAGACTCCCACGTCCCCAGAATTTGGGTTTTATTTTCCCAGGATTGGAAATATCTGTCTGAATGGAATATCACTCAACACCAACATGTCCCAGTTACTTTATCCACAGACCTCCCTGTGAACTGCTTCCTACAGATGAAATAGTCAAGACGATAACCGATGGGTCCAGAGATTGCATTTCTTTTTCTCTCCACACGGACTCTTTACCTGCATGCAACCAAAGCCTACTCAAACGTGATTGGTCAATACTACTCAGACTACAAACAGAAACCAGAACGCTTCTGGTAACAAAATCTTGTCCCTTGTCCACAGATTCTGCATTCATATGCAGATATCTAACTCAGTGAGCGTTAGCTTTGTTGTTATGTGAAGACTGTTCTGCTCCGCGCGGGTATGTGTGTGTGTGTGTGTTGCTGCCCTGAAGGTAACGATATAGCTATGTATGAAAAAAAAAAGGCCAAACTGCAGGAATACATTGGCTTGGCAACACTGTGTAACTTTGATTAGCAGCACCCAGCAGCTAGCTTGCTCATTGGGCATTAGAAGATCGCGCGCAATGCATTGTGGTACATGTAGGTACTGCCAGCACGGCTCCACGAGCTTTCTCAGTCAATATAGCACTCACTGAGGAATTTATTGCTTCAATTGACTACTATAGAGATTAAGTAGCAGCTAATGTAGCATGGAGCCTGTAGCCTGCAGCAGGGATGGGCAGCGGGCTGCAGAGGTCTGGTGAGCTCACTTCTTTCTAACTCCACACTAACAGACCGACGCTGACTCCAGCAACATCACTTGAGGACGTTTATCAGACTTCACTCAGCTCCCTCTGGAGACACTAAAGGCTTCATGCAACCTTTTTCACTCCCCAACACCTGGAAACACACTTTGATGTGTAAAATCATTGCACTTCCGCTTTAAGAGTTTTTCCACAAAAGCAATCAACGATCTTTCTGTCTGCTTCCTCCTGACCTGATTCTATCCATCTGTGCGTGTAACTAAACGCACTCTAAAAACCCTTCCAAGCCTCTTTTTTTCCAGCTCTGTGCGTCCAACCTGTGTGAAGCGAAGCAGCAAGAACAATCATTCCCTCTATCAGGTTGTGTTTCTGCTGCCGGGTTGTTTCCCCCACTAATGGGGACCTGCAGGTTGAAGCAGACCTAATCTCCCTCTCTCTCTGGCTCTCGGCAAGAATCAGCGTTAGAGGGCTTTTTCATGCTCGTTAAAACCTTCAGATGAGCTGTTTATTCCTGTCCCTTTTTATTCTGGGAAACCTGAATGTGTCTTTGAAAGTATTTAGCTTCATGCAGAGTCACTCCCTGCCCCCCTCCCGCAAGCTGAAAATCCATCTCTTCAAGAATCACCTCACGTCATCCAGCGTCTCCGCTGCATCCTATCAGCTCTCCTACATCTTTTTATCTCCTTCACTCACTCTACTTCGCTCTATTACATCCTCGTCTGCCTCTGTTAGCTTCTCTTTTCTGTTTCTAGTCTCTCACACTGAAATCACAGAAACAGTTTGACCTTTGTACTCTTTACTCTTGGTTGTATACTGGTGATGTACAGTTTGAAGCAAATTATACCGTAGTGCTCAGTCTGGATTAGAGTACGAACATGTAGTAGCATTTCCATATAGATTTTTCTCTATGTGTACCATCAAGCATCTTTGTGCTCAACCTAAAAAACCATGCTCAAACCATAAACTGCAGAAAAACATGGAGGTAGCGCTCACAGGTTTTTAAAGGGGCAGTTTGAAGCTTGTTTGGGTTCACTCACTGCTCGGGTCAGAAAATCCAAATTTGTGTAAAGTGGAGTAAACCTGGGGCAAGCGAGCAGCAACAGCCAACAACCGCAGCAAACATCTGTCGATCACGTAATCACACCCCCAAACACAGCCCTGCTTTAACTATTTTCTTGGGGCGCACAGGTAGCTCACCTGGTAGAGGGCGTATAAAATAATCTCTTTAAAAACAGTTTCTTAAAGGAACGATTGTGTATCCTTGGTGGTACATACATATCTTTCTATCATGAAGACAGTTTTTGTTTCATTTGCAGAGAGAGATTTTGACATATCTACCACTGACACTTCTGCAGCTGCAGCCAATTACAATGGAGGTGAATGTAATTTGGTTATTGGTATAAATGTTAAACTGCCAGAAGTTACTATGTTTTGGAAAGCATAAAAATATACAGCTATTTCTTTGTTTTGGTTTCGAACCTGCCAATATCACTAATCTGGCAGGATGATATTTACTTAAACTTGTCCAGAGTTCAGTGTGAGAACACAGTTTTCATTTTAGTTCAGACACAAAAAGAAAGAAGGTGTGATCACACTCTAAATGTGAAAGTGAGAAGGAGGCAGGATATTTCTCAGACAACCTTTCATTAACAGAGAAAACTCTGCTGGCAGGCTACGGGAGATTTTAAATAGCTTCAAACACCAAATGTAATGCTTGAACAACAATTACCTCAAGCTCTGATAGATAACAGAGCAGCTTCATTGCTTCTCTTACAGCAGGACTCATCGACTTGTTTCTAACTGCCCTTCACTTTTGGAAAAATAAAAGGGTTTTCTGATCTTACACAGCTATGGTTGAGGTTTGGTCAGGGTTAGGGAAAGATCATAGTCGGACATCGCCAGACCAATTCACAAATGCGAATTAGTCTGGAACCTCTCAGTTCATTTTCAATTTCCAAGGGGTGTTATCAACGGGCGCACACCAAAATGTCTCTGGACGCAACTGGACAGACCTGCAACCAATCAGAGCAACGAAACATGTGACGTAGCTCTGAGCGAATCCTGTCTGAAGTACGACGAACACGTCTTTCTGATCAACAGAAGCTTTAAGTGCAGCTGTTTGTTCTTCTTTTAGAGAAAATATACCGTCCAGTTTGTTTAATACGGACATGATAGCAGATTCAGAACGTTCCACATCAGTGGCAGCCATCTTGGTTGTTTACGTATCAAACCCGTCCCAGGTGAGATAAACGGTTGTGATTGGTCGACTGGAAATCTGTCTGAATGGGAGGGGGACCAGACGCATCTGCAGAGCAAATAAAACGCAGGTTCGTCTGGTCATGGTTTGAGTTAAAATAAGTACTTTGTTAGAAACAACTGTGGTGAGGGCTAAAAGACACCACCGTTGACTGTTGGTAGGAAACAGGAAGTCAACAGCAGAAGTCTGACATTTTTTTGACCCATCCAACCACTCCTGCCTCTGCGGACTTTGTGGCTCTATAATAACAACACCCGACTTCCTCCTTTGCTTTTGACGGGCATAATTACTGCGGCCGCCAGAGGGCGCTGTCTCATTAACGTAAACAAAGGTTGTTTTCCTTGGGGGACCGTCTCAAAAATGTCCACAACTTTCTCGAAACGTCCTGCCTGCCGCTGGAAGTGCCCAAACATGGCTGATGTGGCGTTTTAATATTTAGCCATGAAGCTCTGACACATAAATGCAGCACGTGTTCCACCAGAAGAAGTCGGAGACGAGTCTTTTCTTTACTCAAGGACCCCTCGGCAGAGACGGACTGTAGCCGGGATTGAACCTGTGACAGTCCCGTAACAGAACAGTCTTTAAATCACAAGGTGAACCTGCTGCACCAGAGATTATAGAGTTGTTTTTCATACATCACAAAGTCAGTGAATTGTGGTTAAATTTAATGATTTCTTAATTTCCTGCAAAATATTTTAGGGAAGCTTGGTGTGCTAGTATTTCTTTTGTAATTATCATATCATTTACAGTTAGTATTTTATCTACATATATTTTCTAGAGCTGCAACGATTAGTTGATTAATTGATTAGTCAATTGACAGAAAATTAATTAGCAACTATTTTGATAATCGAGTATTTGTTTACGTCATTTTTTAAACAAAAAAGACAGAAATGCACTGATTCCAAACCCTGAAATGGGGATATTTGCTGGTTTTCTTTGTTTTTCGATGGTTGGTCAAACAAAACAAGCAATTTAATTATGTCAGCTTTGGATTTGGGATGTTTTTTTTAAAAACTATTTTCTGACATTTTATGGACCAAACAATTAATCTACAATGAAAGAAATCATTACTCTCAGCCCTAATATCTGCTAACCATTAAAATCTATTTGTTTTCCTATGAGTTCTTTGTTATTTAATGAATCTAAATGTTCAGTATTGAAGCAGAATAGTGAAGCTGTTGTTCAGCTGCTCAGTTTCAGAGCCGTTGTTTTGATCAAACTGTTGTTGAGATGCTGCTGAAGTTATTAAGCTGCTGACAGAAAGAAAAAAAAAATTGGTCCAACTGTGACGAGGTTTTCCAATTTTGCATACCTGCGTTGCGTATTTGGTTTCTGAGCATTAGCTTTAGCTGGTCCTCTACATCCGACGTGTCTACATGTAGTATTTACAGTATATTTGTACTGTGAAATTCAAATGCGTTACATATTTTAATAAACAGCTTTGAGATTAGTGTGTCAGTGTGTATTAATTAGACTCGAGATGCCCTCACAAGTACAGAGCCACAAACTGGCACAACTGACTTATGAGGACATTTTATGTGTGTGTGTGTGTGTGTGTGCAGCTACATTACCCTTGGCTAATTGTCTCACTATACAGACCTTAATACGTTAGCATAATAATATTTGCGTATACACAATTTACAGTGTCTGTGTTTACTCATTAAGGCATATTGTATCCTCACATGACATAAATAACATCTGTTTACATATAATACAAATAAGTAGGCGCTGTGTCATTAAAGTTTCATTCCAGTCAAAACCAGCTTCTTCTGCGGACTAAGATCTGCAGTCCGACAGAAAAAAAGACTCCGAAGACACCTTGATGTTTGTTCTTTTCAATTAAACTGGCAATTGCTCCGTCCGTTAAGGTTAATTTAAACTTTCAATTAAATGAAACCAGAAAGTCACTGTAGCTGTGAGGTTTTCTTATCACAGCAGCGACTAGCGTGTAGCACGGGCTAATGTGGTGGACCTTTAAACCTTAGATAAATATAATCATCCATGCAGGAGCTGCTGATGGTGGATATCAACTTTCAGCAGGACACAAAGATTCACTCTGGTGCTGTGGAAAGTGATGCTAGCAGAAAAATGCTGATTAGTAAACATGAGGCAACAGTTCTGAGTGATGCAGCATGAGACCTTGGATATGATACTTTGGAGATCTGGGTTGTTATTATGGATTCAATGAAAGCAACATTTCATGTACACGTAAAACCACGCCATTTATGGGCTTCAGCCACCAGCAGTAAAAGTATCACGTAACTCTGTCAGGTGAAAACCGTTGAGAAGGTGACTTTTACTAAATTTACTTCACAGATTTCCGTGTCCAGTTTTGTCACTTGCAAAATGACACGTCTTTTCTGAGAATCTCCTTCAAACACATTTGCAGTCCCGACTAAATGACCGAATACGGCTGCTCAAAAATGTATTTAGCCTGGTAGAGACGTTCCTGTGATGAGAACACGCTCCATTTTCTTCCTTCATCTAGTTTCCACTGCGATAACCAAGACGCAGTGACAAAATCTTCGTCATCCCAGATGTGTTGGGGAGGATAAAAAAACACAAAACAACTTCAAGTAGAGGTCGAGAATGATTACTGACCAACAACATCAAACCACATAAGAGTGTAGAAGAGCTCTTGGACTGCTGATGCAATGCTTTCTGGGTAATGTGTGTCAGCCTCTTAACAGTGACTCATATCAGTCCTCTCAGTCTAACACCTCCATCTTATCATCCCCTCCTCCCTCTCTCTGCATCTGATAGTATTTCCTGTCTGTTTTCGTTGGGCACCTTTTTGGTGAATTAAAGCTGATCATGATGTTGAACTCATCGGGTAATTTCAGCTAAATGTTGTTAAAATGTCAAATGTTAAAGCTGCATTAAGCAATTTTTGGCCACTAAAGACTCCAAAAACATAACCTTACAGCACCTCGGTAAATTAGCAACTTTTCTCGCTAGATTTGGTGACATTTTCGGCCTCTTCAGCAGCCATTTTTTTCTTATCACTTATCTTTGTTTTTGTGCTGTATACTTATTGTTGGAGACCGAGTGATTCTGGATTTTTGAGGCCAATACTTTTAGCGATTTTTGATGTCTTAAACAAATAACATAAACCATTTTATACCTGCCAGTTTATCTGTCAGGCTCCAGTTATGGTGTAGTTTCTGTCAGTTTTATGGGTGTCTTCACAGAAAACGTCTTTCCAACACACTTTAAGTTGTGATGTCACATGTATGCAAATTAGCATGTAGCATCATCAAGCAACTTTTCGAGCAGGCTGGAGCTTCTTTTCATTGAATAAAGTTGCTAACATAGTAGCGTACAAATGGCTTCTCAAGCTAAAGTGTTGGTAACTGCTATCACGTGCCGCGGAGGCAAGTTGAAAAAGTTGAACCATCATGAGCTCGGTGTAAGCTGTTACTCTAAAAATGTAGATATCGAGATAAATATTTAACAAACTTTAATAATAGTTTTACAAGAAACTGGTAATATTTTGAGAAAAAAAGTCATCATATTTAGAGAATAAAGTTACATCACTTTAAGGAAAAGGCTGCATCAAGAACCAAATGAGAACCTTTTACAGGTGTGAAGCTCAACCATAAAGTTTGTGTGGCCAGAGAACCAAAACAATGTTGACACTCGGCGGTTCTTTTAGAATCATTTTAATCAATCAAAAATATTGCTTAATGCAGGTTTAAATTGAACATCCTTTTTTGAGGGTGTGTGTGTGGTGACACAGTTGAGGTTCAGTTTTAAGATTATTTTATGCTTTATCTTCCGTACTATCATTGTCCATCCATTGCTGATGCTGGTGGGGGTGTAAATGTCACACCAGAGTGAAATATTAGTTTCAAAAATGTTGCCTCTGTTTATCTGTGCGAGAGCTAGCATCACATTTTTCATTATACTTTACTTAGACAGTCCAGTGATGACACTAACAGATTTCCAGTGATATTCACAGCAGCATGACAGGTCAGATATTTAATGTCTGTGTTAAGGTTAATCTTGTGATTGGGGTTTAAAATATGGCTAGGTGTAAATGTTGAACATCTTTTGGTCACCTGATAGATGAGTTTCAACACTGGACTTCATAAACAAAGTTTTAATCTTGCTTTCTGCAGTGACGACCAACCTTCAAGGCTGTCGGACACAATGTGCTTTTTAATGTAAAACTCTGATTAACATACTAGTATTTATATTGGAACTGTAATCTGATATACAACCATTCATCTCCAAATGTGCTCTTTTCCACACAGGCAAAGGCTTACCTCTCTTGTTCTACCGGATCGAGCGGTACTTTTGTTAAGTAATACATCTCTTATGATTGGTTAGAATAAATATCCCATAAACTTGGTTTACGTTCATCCCAAAACGCTGGGTTAAAGCTGGGTCGCTCCAGCAGAGAGCCTTGTGCTCAAGATGTGCTTCTCCTGTCAGCACAAATGGGGGACCTGCACCATTTTGCATCCCCATTTTGCAACTGAGTGCTCCCTCAGAGGAAGGCAAACCAGCCGCAGAGTGAAAGTAAAGCACAGCTAGTTGACTCCATGTGCAGCAGTTGTAGAAGAAGAGGAAGACGAAGCAGGAGGAGGATGATGCCTGCTTGGTCCTGGTTCTGATTTGGAGTCCCGGCTAGGACCTGACTGTATGTTATTCCGCATCTCTGCATGTTCCACCAAAAACTCCTCACCTCCATCCACGCCCTCGCCCCCTACTGCCTCTCCAGTCGCCAGCTGCTTCATCCTCAGGTTGATGGAGCCATACGTCCTCTTGGGTCGAACAAACGCCGCCCTGCGTCGGTACATCTCGCCCCGGCAGATGGACACCATGAGCAGCACAGACAGAAACATCCCCCCCAGGGTCAGCAGGCCCAGGCCCGCGATGATGCACTTGTCCAGGTGGGAGCCCAGCTGGGCGTAGTACATCTCCAGCTTCTCCATCTGGCGAGCCGACACGGAGTCCGGGTCGACTTTTGCCTCTCGGGGGATGGTGTAGGCGATGACCACCAGGACGATCCCGCTCACCAGGAACACCAGGGCGAAGATGAAGCCGTAGTCCGCAGAGTGATCGTCAGCGGGGTTGAACTCTGTGAAGTCCTGGCCATCCTCCTGCCCTCCACCTCCTTCCTCCTCATCGTACGATCGTGGAGAAAGCTCCTGATGCTGCTGCTGCTCCCCCTGAAAGAAAGAAAGGACACAATGTAAAGACGGCAAAGATGAAGACTAAAAAAAAAAACGAGAGCAGCATTTGACCAAGAATAAACCCAATATTTGTGCAGAGAAAGACAAAGAAAACCAGGCACATGTCAACATTTGAGTCACATTTTAAATAATGTAAATAAGTAAACATCTCAGGGAAGTGGCATCAGGCCAACAATCTGCTTCACAGTATTTGTTAAAAGACAACAGAATTCACTACCAGAAGTTCAATATGAAGCCAAGGGATAAAGGTTTTTACTGTCTTTCCAAGCATATTATGTTTGACATCCCTGTGTAACCTTTTATGTGGTCCTCTTTGGGACCACTTTAGTGGAGCAAAGACTTCAATCGATACAGGGCTTGAGAGACATGTTAGCTCCACAGTCTGGGTCTGTCCTGTTGATCCTGTCCATCATGCTTGGTTTAACTTGGGATTTAACATAAACTTGTATTTGGGATTCTGGACTGCTCGCAGTGCACAATCATGGACAGCAGTGTTTTCTATGTATGAAAAAAAGTGGCAGGGTAGAAAAAAATAATTATTGTAACTCTTGCTAGCAATGGTTTTGGACGTTTTAGTGTATGTAGAGGTAAAAAAAAATAGTTCAAGTAGCCCCTGAAAGAAATCCCTTTCAAGTCTATTAGGTCTGTTTACAACAACACACAACATGCTGTGCAACAGTTCCTTTAGGTGACACGTGACATTTCTGTAGTGTAATGTGGCCAAGCATAAATTACTGTGAGCCTGATCCATTAAAATGTGTGATATTACGGCTCAAAACTATCATAATGTAAGTGGTAATTCATCATGAAGCGCTCTGATATATAAAAAGTAGTGTATGAGGCAACAGAGTCACTTTGGGTTGTGGCTTTTCCAGAGGTGGAAGAAGTACTTAGATCTTTTGCTTAAGTAAAAGTACAAAAGTATAAGCATCAAAATATACTTAAAGTACCAAAGTACCAAACTTTAATGTTGCAGCTGGTATAGATGGGGCTCATTTTAATTACTTTACCCGTTTCAGACCGGGCAGACTGTTTATCATTCGGGACAGAAAGAAGACATTTGTGGGATCACATAAAAACTTCTGAAGGTAGAACCAACTGCTGCATGACAGATAAAAAACAGTTAGTGTAGGGAACTAATTTATGTGACCGAATCCCGGATTAACATAAAGAGCGCTGAAATTAGGCTACTAACATTACTTTAATCACAAATAGCCAAACAGACTACCCAAGCAAATGTGATAAAAACTAAAATCAGTAACTAACCACCAAGCCAGACTACACTTGCCTTGCTGTTGGCTGAAGCGAAGGGCGGACGGCCCGCAGACACAGTCGCCCCCTGCTGCTGGTGGTCGTGGTCCTCGTCCTGTTGGTAGGAGGCGTTCTCGAAGCCCCGGGCGGCGCGGCCCACTGTGGCCGCTGTCCAGGGCGCTGAGGCCGGCGTCGGAGACACGCCTCGCCGGCCTCCTCCGCCCCGCAGCTCCCGGAGCTCTACGGCGTTGAAAGAGGACTCCATCGAAATCTGTTCGATGTGCTCATGTCTTCACAATCCCTCCGCTCTGCATTATCCTCACTGAATAAAGAAACAATAATGACTGAAAGGACCAGAGAAAGTAATACATAACGTTTTAAAACTAAGTAGAATCAGAATCAGGTTTATTTCCAAGTACACACGACTTTGCCTTGGTATGTTGGTGCATAACAATTAATAGTAGGCTAAGTAGAAAATACAAAGAAAGATAAATCAAGTAGCCCACTGCAAATATAAAGAAGCATAAATATAAAATGGTCAATAATATATATACAATATGACTGTTATTTAAATGAAAGAGCTGTACAGTTTTGTGCAGGGATGTGCAAAATATTGAACAGGGAATGTGTAAAAATTCACAGAATGAAGAACAAGAGTATTTGCAATGTGCAAGATAGTACAGAAGATGTGCATTAATGTAACTCATTGAGTAAAAGCAATAGCCTGGAATAATATTCCTTCAGGGACATAGTGTCTGTGGTGATCAATATAGTGAGTTATAGTAGCCTATTTTATGTCATATTTATGGTATCACTCTTTAAATATTTATACAACTGGGGACTAAATCGATACATTAGTGACCTGTAGCCTCATATTTTATAGGCTAACCTGTAAATACCCCTATAATAGTGATGTTATTTAAGATATGTATTTTGTACTAAAGGCTATACACAAAATTATTATTTTCAGATCAAGATTTAACACGCAAAACATATGATCAGTGTGTAAAATATGCATTGTAGGCCTACGCAACAATATATAAAGTTGTTAAGGTTAGCTCCCTGCTTACTCGTTAATGAATCAGTAATAATATATGTATGATAAATATATCTCTCTGAATGGGACCATTTTGCATAATGAGTACTTTTACTTTTGATATTTTAACTTTGTTGCCGAAAGTTTAATTTTTACATTAATAAGCAATGTTCAAAATGTTCTGCAGCACCAGAGAGGTTTCGCCTACAGGCCTGGTTCCTGGACAGAACCAGCAGGCTATGAATCCGTCTCTCTCACACACACACACACTGACAAATCATCTGAATCATGGTATGTCTCACCTTGGTTAGTTATTTATGTCCTCTCATCACCATTATCGCTGTCACTTTCTGTTGAGCCCTATGGAGAGTTAAAATCAGATCCTAAATCCTAAACACATCCCTCTCTGTATAACACCATCCACCTCTTACACACACACACACACACACACACACACACACACACCTTACAAGAGGATGTGGAAAAGGGTAACAAGCATATAAAAACAAAGATAACAGTGAGACAAATGATACATCTCGTCTCCAACAGTATAAAAAATGAATTTAATTAAGTTTTAACATATTATTTGACAGTGAATAAACTCACAGTGTGTGCATGGTTAACACTTCGGAGCCCTGGGTGTGAACCTTATACTCATGCGCATTTCAGGCGCCTGCATATCTGCAAAAACACAACGGTTTCGCACCCGGCTATTATAATCAGAAGTCTGTGTGAATATTAAAAGCATGACAGATATCTCAAGGCTATAATCAATCCTCCTGACACACTTAGGATGTCCAATATGTAATTTCACTTATAAAATGCGCCCTTTTAGTTCATTTTTTTGCATCTATCCTCCCGGAAAACATCACATATTTTTCGTGTTTCCACAGCCGGTTAATCTCCGGGGAGCTCCAGGCTAAAGTAGCCCACTGACACAGTTACCGTCTATCATTACATCAAGCCCCGTGGCCCGCAGACAGCCTGGGTGCTCATGGGCAAGGTGTCCGGCCGTCACCATCACCGTGACCTTGTGATGCGCCAAACTGCCAAAACCTGGACCACTACACTCCGTCTGTGTGTGTGTGTGTGTGTGTGTGTGTGTGTGTGTGTGTGTGTGTGTAGGAGAGATAATATCAGGATGAACCGGGACTGATAAGCACCACACCGACTGACACGTTATTCATTACCCCGAGCAGACGGCAGATAAGGCGGACTGAGAGAGGAGCGAGAGTCCGGGTCAGAGGACGATCTTACTCAGAGTGAAATTATGCAACCGAGCAACATAAGTGCCGATTTCTCCGGAGGGAAACACTGGGGATGGATTCAGCATCCAGGCAGGCAGCATCCACCCAGCTCCCGCTGAACCCGATATAAATATCGCCGATTGCATCGATCATCTGCGGGGATGATCGATGAGGACGCGGAGAGGCGATTGCGGAAAGTGGTCGGAATGACTTGCGGGGTCTTACCTGGTGCCGATGCCGCGACCAGGCGGGAATCAGACGGCCGTGGACATCGCATCCGGAGAGATGGATGCTGCTGGATCATGTGTGAGGAGGATGCAGAGAGAGAGAGAGAGAGAGAGAGAGGGGACCCGGGTGAAACTGACCATGCGCAAAACCAGCCTGTGGTTCTCTGCTGGTGGCGAGTCAGAGGGGCGACGAGAGGTGGACAGAGCTGAAGGCTGCAGACATAAATAAATAAGTGAACAGTGCAATGCAAGCGTGTATAGCAACAATCAATTACAATGAGACTAATCAATGACAAGATTAAAACTTAATATGTGTCTGCTACAGAGCCACTTCTGTGGAAGACTTTTTGACTTTGACTTACATTTCCTAATTTTCCTATGGCGCCCCCAAATCCCCAAAATATTCATTTATGAATTTATTGTGTGCTGCAACAAAATCAGAGGGTGTTAAATATAAAACACATTTACTTACATTCAAATCTCTTAAAGGTATCTGTTCACAGTCAGTGTGATTACAGATCAATAACTCTTTCAGTGTAGACCACAGATGGGCATGTGAGTATAAAGACAGACAGACAGAAATGTGTTTAAGCAGGTTTAATGTTTACCGTGTTCACCATCTTAGTTTGCTGATTAGAAATAAACACATCTGATTTAGGTTTGCAAGCATTTAATTTAGTCATAAACCAAAGTATTATGATGTTTTAGGTGCCTTATATCACATAAAGATGTGTACTAAGATGTTTTGTTCTTTACAATAAAGGTATAGGATTATTCAAATAACCTAATTTAGAAAGCAACACTAAAGAAGAGGTTAAATTACCATGAAGTGTGACAGCATCGTCATTTTCTTGTATGTAAAATCTATTTTGCAAGTAAAGAGGAAGTTTAAGTTTAAATGTTTATCCTCCACCTGTTTTAACTCAGGAAACAGTTTTGTGATCAGCATGATGGAAGCTCTTGAATTGAAGCTGTAAAAGAAAATCCAGTGTAAACGCAGACAAAATATCACATTAGTAACAGACAGATCAACGACATATCAACATATAAATGGATCTGATGGTCGTTGAATCTTCTCACAGCAAAATATTTGTTAGATTAATCAGGCCGCGGTGGAAAAACCTGCTCCAAAGATTATAATCTCCAGAGAGAAACCACACCTGTTACCATGGCAACACATATCTAGTGCAGACATGGACTTTTTATTTTATTTTATAAAAACCCAGCAATCATAAAAAACATCAGTTTTAATCTCAAAATCTTTTCATCTTCTTCACGCGAATAAATGTCTGTTGTCTGTCTTTTTGTGTGTGATTTGTGCAGCGTATCATCCGGTTGATCACAGCTCGTACATCTGCTGCTCTAAACACTCTGAGGGAAACATCCTCAGCTGCACACGCTGATGAGCTTTATGTTTGCAGCAGCATGAACAGCAGTGTGTCCATTATAAATACATACAAGAGAACAATGTTCAGCAGTCATACAGAGAGAAATCCATCACAGAAGAGACAGAGAGCAGCCTCAAAAGACCAGAATGCACTGCAGCTACTTGATGTGGTGTTGAGTGAAAGGTGTCACTGCTGTTTTTAAGAAAACCGTCTCTATACGTTATCTTTTTATTGGTCAAGCCAACGGATGACTGAAACAACTCCTGTGATATTCTATATTTTTCTTATTGTGAACAAAACCAATGATGAGTCTATTAAAAACACATCAGTGAGCCACACTGTTGCACTGGGTGACGCGTTACTTCATTACCATGATCCACAGACTGTATATAAAGATGGCCGGCAGCTCCCTTATCCGGTATATTTTGGCTTCATTTTTGTACAGTGGGAGGAAGTGGAGACGCGTCGTCCATCTTTATATACAGTCTATTATCACTCAATCCCACACACACCGTCCTGCTGCCCCAAATACTCACTAAAGCACCAAACGTGGATTCATCCGCCACTGAAAATAGTCCCCAAAAAACACACTATTTCCTCCTGTTTGTTTGTTAAAAACTACAGTGAGCAGCTGTTTGAGGGAATTACAGAGCCTTTTAAAAAGTAAAATTACATTCGTGAACAGTTTTTAAAGATTTACATCTTCAGTGGGATTCAAAAACAAAAGTATCAGGGGTGCCCCGATAGGCTACTGGTTAAGACACATTCCACATCACCGCAACTTCCATGGTTCAGTCCCTTTGTTGCGTGTCATACGTCTCTCTCTCATACGTCAAAGGTAAAACTGCCAAAAGAAATCTTTAAAAAAAAAAACATAAATGTCAACCTCAAGATGAAACCTTTTTTCATCTAGCAAACCAAAACCAAAGTTTTTAGGGTTCATCCTGTGGGAACCATGAATGTCTGAACCAAATTTAACAGCAATCCATGTAATAGTTGTCGGGACATTTCGCTGAATAAGTGGAAACTTTGACCTGCTGGTGGTGCTGGAGGAAAAGTCAGAAAAAAAGTAGATTTTCCTTCAAGGGACCTTTGAATATCTGAACCAAATTTCATGGAAATCATTTAACAGTTGTTGAGATATTTCAGTCTGGACCAAACGTGGAGGACCAACAGATCGACATTACCATCCCAAGATGCCACTAGCATAAAAAGAATAAAACGTGAACGGGATCAAACCAATACTGGGACATGAGGTTTGGCTGTTGGACAAGTGGTTTACATGCATTGGAAAGGGGCCATAAGCTAAATGTCTGCTTGTCAGTGAGTGTGCAGCCGACAGTGGGACAAATGTGATCAGCAAACAGCTCCTTTTCTCTGTATTCGACTAACAGATATTGAACTCGGCCTCTCTGCTCCGTCTCTATCTCAGCGAAGGAAACACCGGTTATCGGCGAGAAGTCATCCATGTAAAAGGCAGCAGCCCGTGAGATGCAGAACAATCTCATGTCACGGCGGCTGGCATCGGCTTCCTCCCAGCCTCAGGCAGATTGTCGACGCTCACCTTGTGGAGACGTAAGGTCAGAGGAAGTGTGGCGCATCAAGACCACGGCGGGGCTTTTCTGCCGTTTCACAGGCAGCTCCTTACAGAGGCGGCCTAAATACTTAGCCGGGCTAATTTTAGATCCGGCCTTTGTATTCAGTTGAACAGGATGGAGAAGGGATATTGTATTCACGAGGATATGAAGCATTATGGGTTTCTTTTATTCCTCATAGTATTCAATTACTAAGAACCCGAGTCTCTCACTTTTTACTTTATTTATTATATTCAAGGACAGACAATATAAAACAGCAGTCATTTTTTCCCCCAGTCATAGATGAAAAGAATAAACAGGTGTCACACTACAACCCAATGCTATGTTAACTTAAAATTACGTTTAACTTAAATTAGATTTAAGTATACTGTGCTGACAATATTGCAAAAGGGTTTATACTCTAAACAGCTTCGCACATTCCTTCTAAAGTTACGCTGCCAAAAAAACTGATCCTGGTATTGGTTTGGTATTCTATCACAAATCATAATCTATACAGTACTGTGTATCACTATCTGCAACTGGTATTTAAAGGAGTACTCGGAGGAGCAAGTATTAGTACTGCAGTTCCATAAAGTCAGGAGGCTCAAAAGAGACAGATTTAACAAGACTAAGTGGACTGAAAACAGCCCAGCGTTTAACAGCGTAGAGGGCTTCGTTCTTCGAAGGCTGCATTTAAAGACTGAATGCGTCACAGTGATGCGGCAAGACCGTCCCATTTCAAAAGGTCCTTCAAATGCAGCCTTCTTTTCCAGAATTTTGAGGATCCAACGACTGGACACTTCATGGCCCAACCTATCCCAAGATTCACTGCACGCAAGAGAATATGGCGTCCCCAAACATACTGTCAACAGGCTATACTTTTAAATGTAAGTACTGGGTTTCAACGCACTTGAACAGCTAACAATACAAATGTTAAAGAACATCAAACCTCAACTGCAGTTGTCAAGGTTGCTAGGCTCATTTAACAACACTCAGTTCGGCCTGAGAAGGATGCGGCGCCTGAATTGAGACACAGCTAATGAAATCTGATCCAGGAAGTCCAGTTGGAGAAACAGATTAATGTGTTTAAGGTTTATCAGACGCCAAAACACTCAGTGATACTCAGACAGGATTTTACAACTCTGGAAAGTTATCACTATGTTATCTTTCATCCCAACGATCACGAGGTAAACAGCAGAAATACGTGGTTCCCGGAGTCCTCGGTGTTGCAGACTGAAACTAAAACCACGTACTCCTCATGACTAAAGTAATTTGTCCCTTTACATTAAAATTCGTGTGGACGTGGCCTGTTTTCAGAGCATGAGGATCATCATTAAGTACTCAGTCTGATCCACAGGCAAAGAGCATATTCAAACACGCTGCCTGTCAAGTTAAAACAGCGTTAACTGATCTGTAGAAGTGTGTTGAAAGGTCAAAGGTCATGATTTAGGAGATCATGTCCCACAAATAAAAGATTATGTTGTCGACTTGAAGGTCTCTCTTTCAAACAAACATGTCCGATGATGTAATTCACGTCCATCCTGGTATCTTGTATCCTTTATGTCCCTGAACAGTGAATTAAAATTAAAAATGTTATTTGATACTCATTTTCTATTTCTCTCAGATCACACAGTGGACAAATCTGACGGCACGTTTTAATATGAAGCTCTAATCTGGGCACAGATACTTTTTTTTTTTTTATCATAAAGAACGTAATTTTCAGTGAAATAATAATTTTTAATTCCACAATAAAAAAAGATGTAAATGTGACCGTTAGGAGTTTTGATCCAGCTGGTAAAATGTGAAGTTTATGGTCTGAAAAAAACATTTCTAAAATATAATTTTAGAGGATTGTTCTGCTGTGCTTCCATGATTCTCCATCAGTGGTGTTTACTGTCACACATCTTCACCAACATAAAGATTTCTATCACTTTGCAGCGTCTTTGTTATTCATCAACAGCCACAGAGAAAACACTTTGCACCTCCACATGTGTTTGCATTGCTGGGTGACTCATCTCAGAGGGGTATTGTCATGGTAACAAGCTAGGTGGAGAACCAACGGGGAAGTCGATGTGCCGGCGTCCACTCTGACATGCAGACAAAACAGGGAGGAAACACCAAGTTTACAGCAGAAGTCCAGGTAAGTTGTTATAAGCAAACGGGAGGCTAACAGGATAACTCATTATAACACTGACGTCATCTAAACACAGATCAATTAGAGCAATCTGTGGCCAAATAAGATAAATAATAATATGTAAAGAGTCACTATCAAGTTCCTGAACGTTCTCCGGTGGTACAGAACATCGTGGCTGAGACGGTGAGAAATGAAGACACACCTGCAGGCGGTCGATCAGACACCTGGATACTGTTCGGATCATGTTAACGGGGAGATTAATGTTCCACGTAAACGCAAACACAGACCTCGAATATAATGAAAACAAACATGCAAAAACAGCATACTGGTGTGCATGTAAGTGCAAGAGAAGTGAGATTCAGGGGGCTGGAATGGAAACAGACAGGGTTGCCATGGTGACCGGGC
The DNA here is from genome assembly GCA_005408345.1 of Macquaria australasica. NCBI lineage: Eukaryota > Metazoa > Chordata > Actinopteri > Centrarchiformes > Percichthyidae > Macquaria > Macquaria australasica. The sequence continues at coordinate 70,244 of SEMN01000177.1, read as the reverse complement.
GATCAAGGCCCAAGAGGATGCATTATGTATGGGAGCTCACTCTCTTTCTCAGCAGGAGGAGGAACACACCTTTCCCCTGAGCAGCACAGCTCAGGTTGTGTTTGTAACGAGGTTTAAAGCTGCTACAATCAATATGAAAATTGTGCGCACACGAGGAAGACAAATGAAACAGTACGAAGTCAAATGAATGAACACAAAGTGCTCAAAGTTTTATTGTACAAAAACGTTGACTGTTTGTAGAAAATACAAATTTCCTCAGTGTGTTGAAGAGAGTTCATAAAAGCAGAAATACAAAGAGTTAGAAATACGCCAGTGACACAAACGTGTTCTATCCATTATTGTATTTTTAGGCTTTTTAGGAGCAAAAATCTTCTTTTAATTTGCATTTTACAAGAAGCGGTTTTCAGTGTCTCCTTTGCTCGTGTGCTTTTAGCGAACCAGGTATGAACCAAACAGTCGATATGAAATCGTTTAATTTTGTTTTCTAAATGTTAAATTCAAGTGTAGATACTACACACTCGGGTACACAAATGCTGCTTGAGTCGAGCACTCTTGTTATCATTAATCCTAATTGTAACAGCACTATACAACATATAATTGTTCATAACCACACAAAGGAAAGATTTAAAGGAAACAGTAAAAGTAATTAGTGAAATTAAAATTAGACAATTTTCCCTCAGCAGTAAAATCTCTCTGAAAAGTGGAGACGTGTTTAATACTAGAGAATGTACAATAGAGCTTGATTTGCCTCATCCTGTTAAAGAAAACGAGAAATGTCTGAATCGAACCTTCCTGCTCTTCAGTCCCTGATGTCCGAAGTCCCACCGAACCCCCGATAAAAACGCCGCTCCTTGGACTTTAAAATGTCTTTTAATACTGTCACTTATCTGTGCGAGCAGACAACAAGGCACCAGCACTGCCACAGCTCGCTCCACTGTTGTCACGGCAACGCAAAGTTTGATTTCACCCCAGTGAAATGCAACAAGAGATGAGAATTCCTGATGAAGGTCGTGCGACTCAAAGCTTATAATAATAAACTGACTGAAAGTGTTGCGTGTTTTCTTCTGTGTCATCTGTTCAGCTTTATTAAAGTTTTAAACCGTAATATAAGACGGTTTATTTTTCTGGAAATTACGTTTGAAAAAGTGGAGGTTGCTGTATAACATCAGAGGACGAGACATTTAAGAGTGTTGCATTATGGGTTGTTTGTAGCCTAAATGTTGCTAGGCTAGTGAGTTTAATTAGTCCAGTTAAACCTATAAGAATAAGGCAGATGCTATTAGCACCCGGAGTGGGTTAGCCCCGCCGTCACAAACCACCTGCGGTCCGACAGTAGACGATCTGTGGCCCGCACAGCCAACGTGGGAGAAATGTTGCCCTGAAGCCTTAGGTTAATACGACACCCGCGGCTGTCAATAACCACCCGTGGACGACGCTCACGCCGGGTGCAAACCGCCGAATAGCTGCAAACAGACACTCCGAGAAAAATAACAAGAGTCCGAAGTGTCTCCTGACGTCTTTACTGCGGAAACAGACAAAAGTCACGATGAGGAGCGCAGAGAGACTGAAGTCTGTAAGAAATGCTACCTGCCAGAGAAAATAATCCAGACTGCTTCAAGAGTCTGTGAGCGAGGGGTTTACACTCTGCCCTAACGGAAGTGTTTCATGTCTCACTCTCACTGAAGAAAAGGCTTCAGGGACGAGTGACTCTCCTCTCCTTGGACTAACAGAATCTCGTGAAAACTTTCCCAAAGTCTTTCCATAATTCAAAAAGTGTTTTTCCAACAACAGGTGATGGAAAAGTGGGGGTCATCAGGCCAAAACGGCGTGTGGAACTTCTTGGTACTCTGTAAGTAGAACATGAACCTTTACAGAGAAACTCGGTCTGCTGTGCTCTGCTGCATAGCCGGCCGTGGTTAGAAGAGCAAGAGACTTTTATCTCTTTAACACCTGAGCTACCTGACGAAACTATAAAGTTCTCCAAGTGAAAAGATAAAACAAGTAAAGCTTCAGTGATTGTTGTCTGCTTTGATTCCTGACGGGGCTCAAATATCACACTTCAGATATTATTATCGGTATCAAAGCCGATACTTTGTGGTTGTGACGACGTTACAATTACAAGCTGCTTTGGATAAAACAAAATGGCGGGACATGTGCCATTATTTGCTGCACAGGTTCTATGACCCTCAGCTCATAAAATATAAAAAGGTCAAAGTTGAAAAAAAGGCCGTTACTGTCCGGTTTGATCGTTTCTCCACAGGTAACAGGTGAGGAAGAGTTCTGTAACCGCCGTAATCAGTGACTCTGCCGCTCCGACACGACGTCCTGCAGCCGCTTCAGCAGCACGTCCGGGCTGCTGCCGTTCTCCGGACACGCCCTCTTGCTGGGGGAGTCGCACGCTGATGACATCATCACGTCCCCCTCCATGGTGAAGGCCCTCTTCCTGCTCACGCAGCCCTGCCGGATCATCCGGTTGATGTCCGATAGCTCCTGGATGGAGGGAGAAGAAGAGAGAGAAATCAAAGCTTTAGTGATGCTGCGGCGTGTTACTGAGCATTTCAGGGCTGCAAATAACAATTAGTTTCTTTTTTATTCAATCCATTAATTGTTTGGTCTATGAAATGTCAAGAAATATAGTGGAAAACCCAAAGGTATTGAGTTTACTGTGATATATGACCACTGTTTCGCTTGATTCATGACTGAAAAGATTGATTGATTATCAGATTACTTATCTATGCAGCCCTGGTGTATTTGCACACGAGCAGCATCTCCACAAACGAGTTATAAATGAGACTCTGAGATAACGAGGGGCACTGAATGTGAATACAGTCACATAACTGAGAATATACGATAGACCTCGTTAATAATGAAAATCCTAAACATGCCGTCTTTCTGAAGTTCCTGTGAAAGTGTCGTTGGGAGCAAACTGAAGTCTCACCTCCAGCTGTTAGCACAGATCTCATTATTAAAAGGCTCTCAGTAAGTCAGGTCTTACGTTTATACTGGAGCTAGTGAACACACGTTTAACACAGTGCTCTTGAACACACCCTAAAGCAACAGCACACACGTAGTTTCCACTGTCGTTGTTGGACACATACAATTAAAATAAGCTGACTAGTCGTCGATAGTTCAAGCCCTTAGTCGACTAGTCGTTGCACGTTTATGATATTAATGTATTTATTTAAATATATAATTTTTTAATTTACAGAGGAACACTAAACTGTTACAATGAGCCTTTAAAATATAAATTTTACAAGCGCACGCAGGAAGCGTTAACGGCGATGTTAACGGCAAAAGCGGTAATGATTCTGAATGTGTTGGAACAAGCAGCAAGGAGACCGAATATGTTGTAAATTTATTTCAACACAGTCCAACGTCGTCCCTCCACCCCACCTTGCACCAAAGATAGACTAGCATGATATATTAAACCTTCACTGGTCTAACAGGGGATATACATTCACAACCAACACATAAACGTCACCTTAAAAGCAGAAAACACTTCCGTTTTGTAATTTTCTTTCTTACAAAATGAAAAGTTCTGTTTTTCTATTGTAACTCTGGCAAAACTGATCAGATCAGGCTGATTTTCGGCTGCGGACTCAACGACGGGGTGTTGTATTGACACACACAAATCTTTATTTGACTGTTCAGGACTGTTAAATTTACGGCCAGTAGACAAGATGTAACTCCAGGCTTTTCCAGAACCTGCAGACACTCAGGAACCCAATTTTTCCAAATAGAAACAAAGCACCTTGCAATAAAATCCTCCTCTGTATCCGCACGTGACTGTGTGTGTGTGTGTGAGTGTGTTCTTGCCTTGGACGGGCTGCTGTTGATCCTGTAGGTGTAGGAGTTTGGTGTGAGGCAGCCTGCAGAGTTCTTGTGAGGGGAGACGTACAGCGAGTGTCTCTGAGAAACTCGACGAGGAGAGAGAGGCTGAGCCCGAACCGACGGGAACGGAGAGAGAGGAGGAGCGTCCACCTGGAGGATCACACACACACACAGGTTATGTAACCATCCGTTAAGTGTATGGTGTTAATTGCATTGAACACTGAACCCAGTTTTCTGCTCTGGGTCACACTGAGAGAGTGTCGTACCCGGTTATCGTGGGTGGCGTATCGCAGCGCGAAGCTCTTCATCTTCAGGACGAAAACGCTGTTGTAGAACTGGATGAGGTCACCACGTTCCTCCTCGCCTGATTGGTTGGAGTCTGCTTCTCCTGACACCTGATTGGTTTTCTCCGCAGCTGATGAAACACACGGATCAGTTGTTTTAAGCAACTTGTCAAATAAAAATGTATTTTTCCTGTAATGTCAGGATCACCGTGAACTGAATCCTGATGGGTTTTTACTGGACATTTTATCAGAGCTGCAATGATTAGTCGATTTACTGATTAGTTGATCAAATGAAAATTGATCATTGAATTTTGATTGATTAATCGTTTAAGTCACTTTTCAGGCAAAAAAAATGTTGCTGCTTTTCTTGGTCGAACATTAAAGTTAATTTAATATTTTCAGGTTTGGACGAGAAATCAGACATCTGCTGACATCACCTTATATTTAGGATATCGTGATGGACATTTTTCATTTTCTATATTTTTATAGACCAAATAATAATAATAGGATTGATGATGAAAATGACTGTTAGTTGCATCCCTGGTGTGTTTAGAAATTTCAACATTTTAAATTGAAAATATTTGTCGTGTGGAAGCCAAAACATCTGGATCGCCCCCTGGCAGCTGGCTGCAGTACAGGTCATAAGCCCCGCCCCCTCCATGTTAGCGGATGGGATTTGGGTCAAACTGAAAAATCAAAGTAAACGTCAAATAAAAACTTCCCAAAGATGGTTTCTGTCATTTTAGGTAGTTCTTATCAGCTGATGTTTGTTCAAGTGTTGGTTTTTCTGATCAGTTTGGTTTTAATCAGTTCTTTGATGCTATAAAAAGGGGGTGTGACGTCATGATTGACAACTTGTGGCGTGTTCGTTAATCTCCAAATGAGGTCACCAGCACAAGATGGCAGCACCCGTAGGCGATATTTTGGCTTCATTTTTGGGAGGAAGTGGAGACGCGTCGTCCATCTTTATATACAGTCTATGGTCTGGAATAACCAGAGCGGTCACTTGATTGATGAGAAGGAAAGTAGAAGAAGAATGTTCTGCTTCTCAAATTTAGATTCTTTTTTTTTGGTTTTTCTTCTCAGAAAAAATAATCATGTTTGCCTGATGAGGGTCTGAGGACCGAAATGTGAGGACAAGTGATCGTCAGTTCAAGGGATTTTTTGGTTTTTAAAATTCAGTAAAATTCAGTTTTTCAGATGAAACAGAGGATAACGTCACTTGGTCACAACTCATACACTGTAAACTATAGACGCACTGTATTCAGCCTGCGACAGCCAGCAGACAGAGTGTTTATGAAGCATCTGACTCTGTGATCTTACATTCGCCTCCCGAAACAGGATCCACCTCCATGTTCTCATCAGCCACCTGCTCTCTGGGACTGTGACGCAGTAAGACGCTGCGGTACACCTACACACACACACACACAAACATTATGATATAAAAGCACTACATAAATAAAGTATTATTGTTAGTTTGGTTGTTGTATGTTTTCCAGTGGTCTGTAGACTGTTGTTGTATCTGTTATATCATGGTATACAGTGATGTATGCCTGTAAATCAGTGTGCGTGTGTGTGACTCACGTGGCTGCTGGCCTGTGGTTGGCTGCGGTAACACTTCATGATGTCGTGGAAGCTGTGAATGTCTTTGGTGATCTACAAGGAAGGAAGAGATCACAGGGATTACAACCGGTGCGTTTACAGGCACTGAAGTAACCGCGAGTCACGGGCTGCTTTCTCCGGTACGCTGATTTCTTAAATGTCACGTAAACAAGAAACCTGGTTTCCGTAATCTGGGTTGAGTAGGGGATTAGAGAAGCCTGATTTCCCCAGCTAGATCCCACCTGGAGAACTCTGATTTCTCTGCCATGTATACTTAGTAAGTTTCACAGTGCACATGTATGGAACTAGACTGCAGACACGTTATATTATATTGTCACACAGGTGGAAACGGCACCTTCATAAGTGCATAAAAATATATAAGAGGGAATGAAAAGACAGGGTTTGGTGAATTAAGTGACAGTCATTACAGGTTTTCAGGGCAGCTGCCAGAAACATGTTTCCCTCCAAGCAGGACGGCATCTAAGGATTCTTTTTGTTATTGATTAATTTATTTTCTCAATTAATTGATCAATCATTTGTTGTGTAAAATAGTAGAAAATCTGTGACAAAAGCCAAATCCAAAAAGTATTCAATTTATTATCATGCAAGACCAAGAAAAGTGGCAAATTATCACATTTGAGAACCTGGAACAATCAAATTTTTACTTGAAAAATAACTAACAATTAGTCGATTATCATAGATTACTTTTCTATTGATCAACTTATCAATTAATGGACTAATCGTTCCAGCTCTTCCTCCAAGGATAAAACTTTGCTGTGTGTTTGTTTACCAGACACACATTTCCCTGTGAGGAAACACTGCATCTTTAAACAACAGCAGCCGAAGTTCTTAATGAAGTGAGGAGCGTTCAGTGAATAAACTGTCTTCTCACTTTGGATATGATGTAAACGCTGCACAGCAGCAGCTGGTCGAGGTGTCTGTCCCGCATCAGATCACTGCAGTGGACCAGAGCGTGTTCAAAACATGTCCAGATTTTCCCTCGCAGCTCTGACGAGATGTCCAGCTTCACACACAAATCCCTCAGACGCACGCTGGCCAGGTGATACACCTGGAAGCAGACGCAGAGGAGACGAATGAAACATAAACAAGTGCAGGAAAACACAGACGCTAACGAGTCCTCATGTGGAAATATTCTCATTTCATTCTGACATTAACAACAAATACAAAACACACTTAAATATTCACAAAGCAAGAAAAAAGAAGAAAAGAAAATGAGAGAATCCTGAAAAATAAACTTTTATACGAACAAGATGAAAAAATATTCTCTTTTGGGACTTCAGCTGTTACACAGCGGGGCCGGGTTTTTTTTGTACGATTAATTCTCACATCAGTATCAATATATCTATCTATCTGCAGGCGAGTATTTCGCATTTTAGTGTCGTTTATTCGTCCCTGATGTGTAAAAAAAATTGTGTAATTTCATGGCTTGTGGATATTAAAAGAAGTTTATTTCCTGGACAGACTCCGCAGGAACAAATCAGATGGACATGACAAAAGTAAATCATAAATGCTTGAATTTTATAACAAAATATTCTTAAATAAATTATGTCAAGTCAACAACAACCTCAATCCTCAAACTCAATCAAGTCCCCGAAATCACATTTAAACTGACTAAAGAACTTTTTTTACAATGTGAATATTATGTCTCTCTTCCAGCTCCTACCTTCCTGAAGAACAGAGCGAGTGATCCGGTGCGTCGCGGCCGGCCGCTTCCTGCCGGGGGGTCAGAGGTCGCGGGTGCAGGGGCGACGCGGCTCGGGGAGGCGGTCAGCAGGAACTGAGCGGTGATGGTACCAGAGGAGTCACACGGCTGGACCGGGATCAGTGTAAAAGTGCGCTCATTATTCACACCTGGGGATCACACACACACACACACACACGCACACGCACACGCACACACACACACACACACACACACACACACACACACACACACACACACAAAATTAGCAAAACCTGCAAGTGTGTTTTATTGTTTCAGCAGAACCATCAGCCTGTCAGGGTTAGGGGCTCTACTTAATGTGCAGCATTATCAAGGAGGAGGAGGAGGAGAAGGAGGAGGAGACAGAGAGGGAGAAGAAGGAAAAGAAGAAGAAGGAAAAGGAGGAGGAGAAGGAGAAGTAGACGGAGAAGGGGAAGAAGGAGAAGAACCTTTGTTTCTCAGCTCAGAAAGGCACTAAGGCTGCTAAGGTTGGGAATTTCATCTCTGTGGAGTCTGGAGCCGACATGTGGTCTTAAACCTACATAGGTAAAGAAACACCTGGACAGTTTTATATTTTTGCCAATTAAACATGTCAGAAATATTTATGGGAGAAATCTGCCTCACTAACTGCTTTAAGGTGTTCGCCAACAACAAAATTCTTCTTTCTTCACCTTTTTAATAAATGATATAATTGACAATATGTGACAAATGATAACTTTTCCCTTTTTCTTTTATTTTAAGCCCCTTTCAGACAAGGAATACTTGACAATGTTGGCTTCATCTAAGTGACGGCAAGTTGTCATTCTTTTACGGTAACGTTCCTCATGGCTTCATTCAGACATGAAAGACACCTGGTGCAGGAGAGGGAGCAGGGAGAGCAGAGAATAATTCGAATGTTTTGCTGCTGAAGCATTATTAATGACCACTGTGAGTGAGAGGGACGTTCACCCACTTCTGATTCAGATACATTTGCAACAATTTTATCATTTTAACGTTATTAGAGAGCAAATTCTGATCTCTGGTTTATAATATCCGGCCCTGAATGAGGCTCTTTGACATTAAACTGATTTTATTTTCTCTGTGCATAAGAGATGAAGACTGAGATATTAAATTAATTGCAGTGATCTTAAAAGGAGGTGCATATTTCTCTCCCTCTCTCTGCATGTTTCACTTTGTGGTGCTGCAGCTTTTTACGTTAATCCAACAGCATCCAATTCAGTGTTGTGTTCAAAGATACAGAAATGTTTTTGTCTTATTGCCTTCGTGACTTTTACGTAACTTTTACAACCAGGGTGCTTATTCAGACACCAGACGTTAAAGATGTTAAATGCCATGTGATTAATGTAAAGGGGTGTGTTTCTGAAATGACTGTACTTAAATTTAAATGTAAAACTTTTGTGGACACAGGATGCCCAGGCCTCTGTCATTTATCTGGCAGTCCAGCTTGTACATTGTTTGTGGTAGGAACCCTAAAAGAACCATTTAAATCTGTGTTGTTTCAGCTGATTCATGTCATTAGTAAGCATCCATGTCATAAGTGAACTAATCAAGGAGCTGATCTCCTTTGTTTTCTCTGCGTTCACTAATGTAAACACATGTCTACCTTGCAGCGGGATACTCAGGACGGTGGTCTGGGCACTCTGAGCTCCGATCCTCAGGGTGCTGCTCGAGCCGAACGTCAACCTCTTGGCCGGCGACGACAGCGGGGTCACGCTGGGGGCCCCTCCTGGTGTCGGGGCTGGAGGGTCGTCGCCGAAGAGACGCCGTTTAGCGCTGCCAGCTGCCGGGGAGCTGTACCTGTCATGGACCGACAGCGGAGAGGGAGGCACATCTGGAAGGGGGATGGGGGCAGATAATAAAGATCACAGCTCATATGTGACCTGCATACACAAACCATATACAGGGTTCTCCAAGTTAAATTTAAGACCTAATGCCACTTAGAATCAAATTTAATACTGGCAAAAGTACGAAGGATATAAAAGGAACATCAGTATGGATTTTAAGCCCTAGAAAATAATCATTTACCAAGTAAAGTTACTTGAATCTAATAAAAGAAGTCTCACATTCATATTTAACCCGCTCGTGTTTTGGATTCTGCTGCCACGTCGGGTTAAAATGACACTTGGCCATTCTGAGGCCACGAGCTAACGTTAGCTTGTTGGTAGCAAAGTGCGTGACGTTTTCTTTTCTTTCCTGACAACTGACTGATTCGTGCCAGAGCTCGCAAGAGTGTAAAGCAACACTGACATGAACAGCACCTGTACCGTCGTAACATCCAGGTCACACCAAACAGAGTAAACTGTAACATTACACACACAAAACTTTTTATACATCTGACACGTTTCGATATTTATTTAATCCTACGAAAGGACAAATTTAAGACTTTTGTAAACGACATTCAATACTTATTTAACACGTTTAAGACCCCGCGGATACCCTAGATATACCTAAACACACACACACCTGAACACCCACCTTTGCGTGTGCTGCCCAGGCCTGATCTGAACTCCCTGATGCGGGGGTGGATGATTGGGGAGAGGGCGACCAGAGGCAGGTGGGACTGACCTCTGCTGGTAGAACCAGAAACAGAACCAGGACCAGAACCCGTGTCGAGACTGGAGGAAAAATTCACCTGGGGTGGGGGTGGGGGAGAGAGAGAGAGAGAGTTGACAAGAGGAGGGAGACAAATAAATGACTGAGCTCCTTGTTTTAACAAATTCTCTAATTTCTTTCGCTTCCTGCTACACTCTAAACACTTCGGATCACCTGCGTAGTTTTTAACGAGGCATAAAAATAAGATGGCACAAAGAAGTCAAATAAAAGATTTCATCTAAAGACAAAGAAAGACAGCAAATCCCATCATTTTTAATGTTGCCATTTTGTCTCTGATTTAGCCCTGAAGACTTATTTGTGTCTTGTTTCAAAATGTTTCTACAAATGTGTTTTAATAAGTCTTGGTTTTCATGCTATTTTTATCCTTTGTGTTTACTCATCTATTCTTAACATTTTATTGTTGTCTGTGCTGTTTTGTCCTTCCTCTATGAAGCAGTTTGGGCTGCATGTTTGTATGAAAGGTGCTGTGTAAATAAAGCTGAGTTGAAACCAGGTGAGGCAGACGGCTGCACTTTAACTAAGAAAATTTAATTCTAGAAAGTTGAAAAAAGTTGATTTTAATGGAGAAATGTTCAACAAAATAAGAATTTTGGACTCAAAATGATAAAACACATTATTTTTGCAAACACTCTAAATGCAGTTTGAGAGATTGTGCGTGTGTGTGGAACTTGTCTACATGCAGCTGTTATGGTAAGCGTGCGTGTGTGTGTGTTTCTGTGTGTGCGTGTGTGTGTGTGTGTGTGTGTGTGTGTGTGTGTGTGTGTTTCCTGCAGACCTCCTCCACTGTGGGGACCTTGTCCCCAGCAGCCTGCAGGGCGCTCCACAGGGCAGAGTCTGCGCTCCACGCTCTGCTCTCCAGAACCTGCTCCTCGATCAAGTTCAGATGCTTCACCATGTCTCTGGACAGGCCTTCCTCTGAGCGGATAAACACCTCGATCACCTGCACACACACACACAATATAAGTCCAGTTATATTCATACACAGCTGGGAAATATTACTTAGGAAGATGTCACATGTTTTATGTCAATCTGCTTTGCAGCAACTGATAATATGGTAACTGTCAACTGTGACAGAACGTCCTCATATGACGCAAAGGTACTGTGGATGACAAACGCGCTACAACAGCCCAAAACATTTCCATTATGAGAAACATGCTGCAGCTTCAGAAATGATGCAAAATCAAAGACACATTCGAAAACAACTACAACTGAAACGTGCTACTAATGAAAAAACGTGCTGCAGTCAACACAACAGAACCTCTTTACTCCTTCTTCTTCTATTGGTTTTATGGCGAGTTGCAACCGTTACATATAAGGAAACACTCTCTCGTAGGTCTCTGAAAATCAAGCTGCTCCCTCTAGAGGCCTGGAGAACTTCCTGTGTTGACTGGATATGCAGCGTTTTTCTGTTGCATTTATTTTCAGGGTTTGTGTGTTTTTGACTTTGCATCGTTTATGAAGCTGCAGCACGTTTCTCCTAATGGAAATGTTTCGGGTCGTTGAAGCCCTTGTCTGCCACTGTACAAAAGGCACCAAGAATTTCAAACTATTCCAATGGAAACGTGTGACAGAAAGAGGTTTGCTTAAAGTGGCCCAACTTAATGTGACAAGGTGTTGCAGCTTGAGCAAAGAAGTGGAATCTGATCAGTGAAATGACTTCGCTGGCTGTTAGTGTTTAAACATGTAAAAGTGTGCATGTTTTTGAGTGTGTGAGTGTGAGTGTGTGTGTGTGTGTGTGTGACCTTGAAAAAGTAGAATGGGGTCAGTTTGAAGATGTTGATGATCCAGGGGAAGGTTCTCTGGGAGCTGTAGGAGAACAGCACCACCTCCAGACAACACGCCATCAGGGAACAGTGGAAGATATCCTGCTCCAATAACACCTAAACACACACACACACACGTTTACTCAAGATATGTCGTCATGTGGCAGCCAACAAATGACCACAAAACACCGAAACACATCTGGAGACGTCTAATGAAATAAAAAGTTATTAATCTATACAGGTTAAAAAATGTGTTTTCATTTTCCTCTGTGAGACAGTTTTTCCTTGTTAAGAGTTTTGGGCAATTTTAATGAACTTTGCAATAAAATAAAAGTAATTAAAGACTCATGCATGAAGTTCCAACAGGCTTAATTTAAAAAGGTCCACTAACTTGCTTTTAACCACATCTGGTTGAAGTATAATTAGAAAAAGCAAGTAAGTGGGGCATTTGAGTTCAGACTATTCTGTCACATAAATAAAGACATGACACACAACACTGTGGCTGCTGCTTACACTCATGTCTTTGCCGTGCAGCCGTTTGGTCTCCTGAACCAGGACGTTCTCCAGGACCTTGTAGTAGAGGATCTCAGCTAGCTTCAGACGGTTCTCTGCAAAGTCTGAAACAAAAGAAAGATTGTTTATATACAACAGATATTGTGCTGCAATCTGAGGGCGTTTTCACTCCTGCTTGTTTGGTTTGGTTGAACTGAACCCCTTAATGCGGTTTGTTTGGGCAGGTGTGAACACAGCAATCATACTCAGGTGCGGACCAAAACAACTGCACTGAGACTCTAGAGGTGAGGTGGTCTCAGTCCGGTCCCAAACAAACTCCGCAAGTTTGAGCTAAGCAGCTCCTATAGCCAGGTGTGCTTTGCGTTGTGGGATGCAGCAGAGCAGCAAACTGTTTCTAGTAGCAGCAGCTGGACGGAGAACGAAGCAGCAACGTTTCTCTCTCAGAAATAAACACTAGTCCAGAACACAGGACCTTCTTCCTGTATTTACTTTCTTGCTCCTGCTCCAGACTCATCTGACCAATAAGAGGAGTGAACATACAAGTAGCTGAAAAATAAGTGTGTGTGTGTGTGTGTGTGTATATATATATATATATATATATATAAATAAAAAGCAAAATTGACCAATAACATACAATGTCTATACACAAGTCAAGTGTGTGTGTATGTTGTACCTATATGAGAGCCGGGCATGTCCTCCGAGTCGTTGGTGTAATGTTCTTTGAAGGTTTGTCCCAGCGTCTTTACTCTGGCCAGGATGGACTCTGTGGGATCTCTAGAGCACGACCTTTAATAACAGCACAGGACATGCGGTTACTATGGAGAGCATATTTTATATACACAACAACAACTTATGACTACCTCAATGTCTTTGACCAGTTAGGTGTTTATAGCTTCAAAAGCATTACGTGCAGCTAAAAACTTGCATGTTTTAAGTACTTCTGTTATAAATTCTTCTGACCTTAATTTATTTACAGAATTTATGGTTCATGTCTGAGAAGGAAATGTGATGATTGATAAACGAATCACTTGGTCTGGTATATTTAAGTAGTCTTTCACATGTTAGTGGAGTCCAAAGTCACGTCTGAAAATAGTGACCAAAGAAAGCAAATCTTCACAGAAGAAATGATCAAATATTCCTATTGATCAACTATTTAATTATTCACAAATGTTTCTTAAAAGGGACACTCCACTTCTATATTAGGTTGTTAAAAACATGTTGATCAGTGATCTTCACGCTGGGTTCACATATGAGGCGGACGCGCGGCGAAGCGCCGCAAATTGATGTCTGCTTCCATTTGGTGCCCATGTTAATTAATTGGGCTGTTCACACAGGAGGCGATCGTTTTGGCGTCTGTTCTATTTTCTCCGCCCGCCGCGGAATAAACACATTATAAAAGGATATAAATGATGTATTATACATGATATAAAATGATCTGATACTGATAAATGATAAAATATGCACCCTGCTTGCCAACCCTTTTGATTTTCCCGCCCCTCTGTGTTTTTTAAATTAGTACTTATTCCACATATTTGTCAGTTATCTCTAAACAGAGAGCGAGAGACGAGCAGACACACACACAAGCAGACAGAGACGAGAGAGAGAGAGGGCGAGTGGGCAAGCGAGAGAGAGAGAGAGAGAGAGAGAGAGAAAAAGTTGATCCTAGATGTGGAGAAGAAGCACCAGGAGTTGATGATCCGCAGCACATAACAACAGCAAAAAGATCTGCCATAGAAAAGAGCAGAGGAGCAGGATCGCTTGTTGATGGCCGCACAGAAATGCGCTTCTGATGTGAACAGCCAGACTACTGCTCGCACTAGAATTGGCATATCGTGGCGCCTTGCGGCGTGTCCACCTCATATGTGAACCCAGCGTTTGCTGCTACGTGGATTTGATCTCACCTTTGGATGGAGCCATGCTAGCTGTTTCCCCGTTTCCTATCTTTATGCTAAGCTAAGCTAACTGTATTGACCACAGATATGAGAGTGGTATCAATCTTCTTCTCTAACATTTCCCCAAAATGTCGAATTACTTCTTTAAGTGAGTAATAAAACCACAGAAACTATTGATCATGATAATTTATTTTTTTCTGTTTTTCCTCTTGTGCTCCATTTTTTTTTAGAATTCAAAACTATTCGGTTCCTCAAGTCTCATCTACTTGACTCCAGTCTCCCTGTTCTCCTCTCCTCTGCTCTACCAGAGTACGTTGTTCTGCTCCATCTCGGTCCGGTGGACTCCACGCCGCTCGACTGCAACAAACAGACGAGCTGCAAAGAGAGGCAAGAGGCAAAAAGAGGGACTGACCTGAAGGTCTGCATCAGCTGGTCGCTGGGCGCCGTCCTCAGCCCGGCCACCATGCTCTGCAGCCGGCTCACACTCTGCGTCGCCGAGGAAACGGGCGTGACGAGCAGGTCCTTCTCCTTCAGGTAGACTCGGCCCGTCAGAGGGGTGGAGGGAGCGAGAGAGCCAGACTGCACAGAGAGAGAGAAAGAGAGAGAGAGTTTACACCACTTATTTTTATTCTCCTGTTTAATCAGTTTTATACCATTTTAGCTCATTTTTATCTTCTATTTTATTTGACTTTTTAAAACCTAATTATGCGTCTTTTATATTGGCCTGTGTTCTTCTTAATGCCTTTATGTCTTATGTAAAGCACTTTGAATGGCCGTGCTGTTGAAAGGTGCCATATACAATAAATGAACTTGCCTTAACATTGTCAGGAGAGTAAAATAAACTTCAATATCAAAATCTCTCTCATTTTTAAACACATAATAAAAACAAACAAATATAAGTGTACATTTAAGTCTGGTGACATTCTATATTTATCACCATGAACACACACACACACACTGGAGTTTATTTGGACTCAATCACACACACACCATCCTGCTGCCCCAAATACTCACTAAAGCACCTAATGTGGATTCATCCGCCGCTGAAAATAGTCCCCAACAAATGCACTATTTCCTCTTATTTGTTTGATGAAAACTAAAGTGAGCCGCTGTTTTAGGAAATTACTGAGCCTTTTAAAGAAAATGAAACTATTTGTGAGCCGTTTTCAGAAAGAACCAATGGGCTTGGAGCTGAGAGCCACAGACAGGAAGTCAGAAAGTATCGAGAGACGAACTAACACGTTGTTGGTTTTGGTCCTTTCATGGGATTTCAACAATGACACAAATATAGGATATCGCCAGTCTTATGCTGTAAGTGTTTATATACCTTCTGTACATATTGTTACCTGTGTGTGTGTGTGTGTTTGTGTGTACCTTCTCTACATGTTGGTGCAGCTGCTTCTGAGCGTTCGTCTGGCTGGCTGGCGGCTCTTGAACGATCTTCCTCGGGGTCCCGATTTCCTCGTCGGCGTCGGCTTCCAGAAACACTCGCTCATCGAAATCTCCCACCGTCAACACATACTCCTCATACTCCCTGTTTATGGCTTTACTGCACGCAACACACACACACACAGTTAAACACTACAATATCTCTGAAATGCGCTCTTATATACCATGTTCAAAACTCAATTCAGCAACACAGATTTGGAGACAGCATTGAGGGCAGTAACTTTTCCCTGAAAGCGACCCTTGACCTCTGACGCCTGATTGGCTTACTTGTTATCTATGAAGTTCTGAGGATCCAACAGTTCTGTCAAATGCTCCTCGTCGCCCTTCAGGATCTGAGTGGGAAAAGACAAACATGAGTTTACGACAACAGATCAATGAGGATATTTGCTTACAGAAACAACAACTAAAATCACAAGTAGAAGCTATAAATGTGTAGATTTGTCTGTTTATAATTGTTATATATATTTTATATAGTTTCTGTTTTAGCCTCCACCATTAAGTGATCATTAAGAAGAGGAAAAGCAAGGGAAGAGTGAGTGGATAACTGTATGAGGGGAGGACTGAAGCGAGGAATAAAGTGAGGAGAAAGGAAGGCACTTTAAAAATACAGGTGTGTGTGTGTGTGTGTGTGTGTGCGCGCGCGTGTGTGTGTACCTGTTTCTGGAACAGTTTCTGGATGTAGGGTTTGAAGTAGTGCTGCTTGATGCCCTTCGCCTCCACCACCAGCCCATCGTGCAGCTCGCATAACCTCTCCAGCACACACGGAGCAGGCTCGTCTGGTGAAACGTGGCCGTCAGCACGGTACAGAGCAGGGAGACCTACACACACACGCACACAAAATATCAAATTAACCGCTAAGAAGCTTGGCATCGTCTTTGACCAGTATATGACTTTTGATCATCATGTTATTAAGCTTGTCCAGTGCTGTTTTCTTCACACACACACACACACACACACACAAACAGGGTGCATGCGTTACTGCACACAAAGACCCACAGCCCCACCTCTGAACGTTGGGTTGATCAGGTCCTTTCTGTTGGCACAGAGCAGAGCGTTGCCAAACACTAAGTCCAGACAGCAAAGCAGCAGGTGGTACGAGTTCACCAGGTCATCGCCGATCATACGGAAGTTACCTTCACAAACACACACAGTCATTAATGATCTGCAGCCTAACTAGACCTACAACGATCGGTCTATTATTCGATTAGTTCATTGACAGAAAATTTATCTGCAACTATTTTGGTCGATAATGACAATAATGGTTAATAAGCTGACAATAATGGTTAGCTGCAGCTCTAATCAGAAGACTTTAAACATTATTTGGAGACGTAAAGTGGTCCATTAAGTTCATAATGCAACCTAAAAACTACAGCAGAGACTTGAAGATGTTTTACAAAGCTTCACTTTGAACATCTTCACTAATGAAAACATCACAGAGCTTCGAGCTGCTCAGCGGTTTGCATTTGTTTCTTGGTACCTTTGGTGTAGACAAACAGAGTCCAGCAGAACTTGAACACATCGCTGATGTGACACGGCAGCCGCCTGCAGAGCCAAAGAAAGGACACACACACTCGGTTAGACTGGGCTGGGGGACTGTGTGTGTGTGTGTGTGTGTGTGGTCAGAGAAATCAAACAGAGACATGTACTGCATCTGACGAGAGTAAATGAAGAAACAGAGAAAAAATTATTTAGTTTGTGATAATGTAAGTGTGTGTGCGTGCGTGCTTGCGTGTCGTGCCTGTGTTTCCTGCTGCGTGGTTGCCGCGGCGGCTCGCCTCCCTGCGGGTTCTGAAACATGTCCATGAAGATGGGCTCAAACTTGCGGAATATCACCGTGGAAACCTCAAAGTTGCGCTCCAGACGCTCCATGCGCAGCCGGAAGTCCTGCGGGAGGTTGGACATGTCGGCCCACTTCCTCATCTTAGAGAAGAACTGGATCAGACTGGGAGGACGGGGAGAGAAGTGTCAGGAGCAACATACAAAACGCCAGAAATACAAAAGGTAACCAGGGTTCATACCGCTTTTTAGTATTTTTCAAGCACTTTCAAGGCACCTAAACCAAAAATTCCCAGACTCTTGAAGCCTTAATCATCACATCTGAATTGTTACTATAAACAAGTATGAGGACGGGATAATTACATTTCAAATATTAAAAGATTTTTAGATGAAAGAAGTGATTGTGTAGATGATGAAACACCAGATTATGTTAAAAAAAAAAACATCAAGCATTTTTTAAGGAGTATAATCAAATTCAAGAATATTCCTAACCTTGAAAACATAACGGTTAAAATTAAGCATTTTTTCAAAACTTTCAAGACTTTGTACAAACCCTGGATAACATATTAAAATATATTTGAATGCTATCTGGAAAGGCCTTCAAGGCCAAAATGAAGTTGAATGTTTGGGAATGAAAGGTCTAAATATGAGAAAAGAACTTAAAGGGCAAAGCTCAAATAAGTAAAATGCACCATGTAACTGAAATACAGCATTAAGCTGAATCACAATATTATGAAACCCCAAATCCCAGATATACTGTCATTACTTTTCCTAGACAGAGAAAAGTTTTTGCATCCTTAACGTTACCAACTAACTCCCTTCAAGGTTGATATGGCACGCGTTGTGATTGGCCGGATGTTTTTATGTATTTGACATTGTCAGGTACTGCAGAGCCGACAGTGACTGACCTGAGTTTGGAGGTGCGGAGGATCCTGGTGAGGGAGACGCAGTTTCCTTCCATCAAGCCTTTACCCACTGTGGGAGTGGATCCCTTCCTACAGGCTGCGTACAGCGAGCAGGCCAACCAGTGGACCACCTCCCCCTGCACAAACACAACACACACACAAATGTTATCAGGGATCCAGACTGAGACCACTTTTGGAGACAGTGCAACTTGCTAATATGCCCTCCCTTTAAAAAAAAATAAAATAAAAAATCATTGTCGTATATCACGTGAAACACGGAGCGAGAATTGGTGTGTGTGTGTGTGTGAGAGAGAGAGAGAGAGAGAGAGATCTGCCCGTGTCTGTTCTCTCGCTTGGATTCATTTTTCAACAGCAAAGCTCATTACTACCCTCCTGTGCCACTACAGACCCAGATTTCTGCTGAAGACAGTTCAGACGAGGAATCAGCAGGTGACATAGTTAACTGTATGTCACTGCAACAAAGTGCATTATTCGGGGACTCTGTCGGAAGAGCGACTAATTTAAAAGCCATCGATTTCACCTCCATCGAGTGAAATCCCGTTGGCTATGACTATGACTGATTTTCAGTTGTGTAACTGGGAAACGGTGCATGCATCAGATAATAATCAGAAGATTATGATGTTTATTGCAACCTCTGCGATATCTGCTGCCTTCCCATCGACACACAGCTCCGCTCGAGTCTCTGCCTGTCTGTGGCACAGCAGCCTTCAGTGTTGATAGGCTATTACCCGCGACGTGTAACCAATCGTATCAAGATCCAAAGTTTTTCAAATTTCTGTAACTTGTCTATTTATTACCATTTATCAGTAATAATAATGTGTTGCGTTGCATGTCGATTTAAGTGGTGCTCCTAAACTCAGTAAGTAGTTCCAGTGCTACTGGTGGAAGAAGTTAGTCTGCAGCCCTGGTTCTGCTTCATCTTCATTCTGCTTTTAAAACAGAACACCTGTCGGTCACTGATCCACTTCAAACACAAACTTAAAAGCACAACAGGAGCATGAACAGCTGTGGGGAAAACACAACAACGCATGTAGTTAAAATCACCGTACAAATCCAACAAAAGGCGGAGGCAAACGGCTTCTAAAATTATTTCTTTAAATCTTACTTTTTAGATTTTATCTGACTGCAGAAAATACAGCTGGTTATTTTTAATAAGGCTGATGATCATAAAAGATCATAGTAAGACCTATCAGACTGCACAACATCTCACAGCAGGGCACGTATATCACCATGGGCTCTGATGTTACTTTGAAACAGAAAATATCAGATTTTGGTTTCAGGTACATAACAAAAAGAAATGAATTTATTCTTAATGAAAACAGCCTTTTATTCTGCCGCCACAGTGACTAATCAGTTTTGACAATTCAAACTGGTAAATGTCACTTTGCAGAATGACATAGGACCAAAGCAGCTGTTAGCAGAGTGGATTGATCAGGTGGCTTGTGACTCTAAGTGCCATTTAACCAGCATGAGGCTGCCACTACTTCCCCCTCTTATCTGTCACCATGGAGCTAAGTCATAATGACGTGGCTGTAAAGTCACTTTGATCCCTGCGTTTGACGATGATGATGATGTAATCACTGGTCTAGTGTTGGGGCTGAGGGGGAAGTGCAGACAGACAGGCTGTCACGTCATAACATGTCAGTTAACCAAGACAGTGGTGCAGTACATGATGTGCATCTGATCCAGGCTAAGTCTAAAGGCCCAAACGCACTGAAAGCAATAACTGACACGCGTCCAGTGGTGATCCTGTGGCGCACTGCAGGCATCAGATTTGAAATGCACCACAGAACCAGCAGTGTTTTGGGTAAAGTCGGTACTGCGGCTGCAGAAAAAACAGCTTTGGTAACTGGGTCCTCATTTGACGCTCCGAAATCAACGGAGCAGGGGCGTTCAGGCAGTTTGACGCGCCTCATAACGCTCTTGGTGCACGTTCGGCCATTTAATACAAGAGGTGCACTTAAAAACACGCACATCAGATGCTTTCAGTGCGTTTGTGAAATTAAACGTCAAGGTTATTATATCACTTACACTCAGTGACCACTTTATTAACTACGACCTCAATAATAAACATATAACTGAATGAACGCCTTGATGACATTAAAGGCATCATGGAGGTAAATTTACTGGAAGAAAAGTTGTGTTGGATTGCATTAGACTGTACAGGTGTACCTAATAAACTGGCCACTGAGTGCAGGTAACTGCGTAGTTTGTTTTTCATGCTTTGTACTGAAGTGTATATAGCAGATGCTCACAATGTATATGGTATTCTTGTTCTTTTTAAAGTCACTACATCTGTTCTTGTGCTTTCTTTTGCTGCTGCGACACTTCAGTTTACCTGCGTGGGATCAATAACGGGATCAATAGCCAACATTTACTAGTTACAGCTTCTCAAATACTATCAACATCTTTTACATCTTTTTAAAAACAGCCATACATTTTACTTTTTTGATTTTCCCAGTTAAATCATTTCTAATCCGATTTATTAGTTCAGTCACTATTTTATTGTGTCCCGAAATGTTTTAATCTCTCCCAAAACTTTGTTTTGAAAGTTCAGCCGAGACATTTGGTCGATTACGCTGACTGACAGCAGAGAACTAATCTGATGCTATTTTAATAACTGACAAATTGTTTAAGTCATTTATTAAGCCAAAAAAGGTAATGATCATCTGTCCATTTGGGCTTTTAGGGAGAGGTTTTTTCTGACATTTCACAGACCAAACATTCAGCAGATTAATCAGTAATGACTATCTGGAACATGCTGTATAAATGAGGTTTATTATTGATTATTGATTTTAGGAGAATCTTTGGCTGCTGGGTTGGAAGTACACAGTGGTGGAAGAAGTACTCGAACACTTTACTTTTTTAAGTAAAAGCAGCAGAAATACTTTTACAAGTAAAAGTCCAACATTCAAAAGTACTCATTGTGGCCCATTTCAGAATAACGTACATTATATTACTGGGTTGTGGTTGTTGATGCATTTACTAATAATTATAATCCCAGGAAATCTGAATCTGCAAAGTACTCAAACTCGTAGTGGAGGAGTACCAAGTACCAGCAGCAGGAAACCGACATACTCAGGTTAAGTACCTGAATACTGCACTTTAGCGCAGTACCTGAGTATCTGTACTTTCCACCACTGGGAGTAAACAACCACGTTAACGTTATTAACTAGTAATAACGACCCCCGAGGCCGGCGCTCACCTCCAGGGTGTACGTGGTCCACATGGCGGTGAAGGTCTCCAGGGCCTCGGCGGCGGTCCGCTCGTCCATGTTCAGCTCCCGGCACAGCGCCTCCAGGCTGCTCCGGACCGAGCTCTCCTCCATCCGCCCGGACTCGGAATCCGACGACTCTTCGCCCCGCATTCGCACCGGCTTGCTAGTTTAGATCCCAAACGCCAAACAACACCCCCCCCCCCAAGATCCGCACCGAAACCACACCAGGACCGTCCCCGCGACTTCCGCCAACCATCCCCACAATGCAGCGCGTTGGCGCGAAAACTGTTGGCCAGCTACGGCAGGCCAAAGGGATCAAATGTCGTCGGGTCGCCACACGTCCCTGGTACGTAAAACGGCGTAAAACACGGCGTCCTGGCGGTTTTCACGCCGTTATATTTTAAAACGCCGCTTTTTACTCCGGTAAAAACCATACAAAACGCCGCTTTTTACGCCGTTAAAACCCAAACGCAGCTTTTTACGGCGCTCTAGTGAGATACAATAAACGCCGCTTTTTACGCCGTTAAAACCCGTCCAAGACGCGCGTTATTTACGCCGTTTTCTCGTGCGGTAATGAGCCCTTCCTCCTGCTTTACACAGCCAGTAAATCCAGACTTTTTGTTGAACATTTTTAATTAATTTATAAAGACAACACAGGCAGCAATCTTGCCTAGCAAAGGCAAGCGTCTTTCGTGGATGCACTGCTTTGGTCCGGCTTTACTCTTCTGGATTTACTGGCTGTGTAAAGCAGGAGGAAGGGCTCATTACCGCACGAGAAAACGGCGTAAATAACGCGCGTCTTGGACGGGTTTTAACGCGCGTATGAAGCGGCGTGAAAACTGTTTTATGGACGTGTGCCGACCTGACGACATTTGATTCCTTTGACTTGCCATAGCCGGCGACCAATCACAGGCGAGGGGAGCGCTGTTCGTGTTCGCCCCACCCCCGTTACTAAGCAACCACTCTTCGTCACTACAACAACAACACCCCCCCCCCCCAAGATCCGCACCGAAACCACACCAGGACCGTCCCCGCGACTTCCGCCAACCATCCCCACAATGCAGCGCGTTGGCGCGAAAACTGTTGGCCAGCTACGGCAGGCCAAAGGGATCAAATGTCGTCGGGTCGCCACACGTCCCTGGTACGTAAAACGGCGTAAAACACGGCGTCCTGGCGGTTTTCACGCCGTTATATTTTAAAACGCCGCTTTTTACTCCGGTAAAAACCATACAAAACGCCGCTTTTTACTCCGGTAAAAACCATACAAAACGCAGCTTTTTACGGCGCTCTAGTGAGATACAATAAACGCCGCTTTTTACGCCGTTAAAACCCGTCCAAGACGCGCGTTATTTACGCCGTTTTCTCGTGCGGTAATGAGCCCTTCCTCCTGCTTTACACAGCCAGTTAATCCAGACTTTTTGTTAAACATTTTTAATTAATTTATAAAGACAACACAGGCAGCAATCTTGCCTAGCAAAGGCAAGCGTCTTTCGTGGATGCACTGCTTTGGTCCGGCTTTACTCTTCTGGATTTACTGGCTGTGTAAAGCAGGAGGAAGGGCTCATTACCGCACGAGAAAACGGCGTAAATAACGCGCGTCTTGGACGGGTTTTAACGCGCGTATAAAGCGGCGTGAAAACCGTTTTATGGACGTGTGCCGACCTGACGACATTTGATCCCTTTGACTTGCCATAGCCGGCGACCAATCACAGGCGAGGGGAGCGCTGTTCGTGTTCGCCCCACCCCCGTTACTAAGCAACCACTCTTCGTCACTACAACAACAACACCCCCCCCCCCCCAAGATCCGCACCGAAACCACACCAGGACCGTCCCCGCCACTTCCGCCAACCATCCCCACAATGCAGCGCGTTGGCGCGAAAACTGTTGGCCAGCTACGGCAGGCCAAAGGGATCAAATGTCGTCGGGTCGCCACACGTCCCTGGTACGTAAAACGGCGTAAAACACGGCGTCCTGACGGTTTTCACGCCCTTATATTTTAAAACGCCGCTTTTTACTCCGGTAAAAACCATACAAAACGCAGCTTTTTACGGCGCTCTAGTGAGATACATTAAACGCCGCTTTTTACGCCGTTAAAACCCGTCCAAGACGCGCGTTATTTACGCCGTTTTCTCGTGCGTTAATGAGCCCTTCCTCCTGCTTTACACAGCCAGTAAATCCAGACTTTTTGTTGAACATTTTTAATTAATTTCTAAAGACAACACAGGCAGCAATCTTGCCTAGCAAAGGCAAGCGTCTTTCGTGGATGCACTGCTTTGGTCCGGATTTACTCTTCTGGATTTACTGGCTGTGTAAAGCAGGAGGAAGGGCTCATTACCGCACGAGAAAACGGCGTAAATAACGCGCGTCTTGGACGGGTTTTAACGCGCGTATAAAGCGGCGTGAAAACCGTTTTATGGACGTGTGCTGACCTGACGACATTTGATCCCTTTGACTTGCCATAGCCGGCGACCAATCACAGGCGAGGGGAGCGCTGTTCGTGTTCGCCCCACCCCCGTTACTAAGCAACCACTCTTCGTCACTACAACAACAACACAATCCCACTCACCTGACTTTCCTGATGATATTCAGGTGAGCTATAGAAGTTCTGTTACAAAATAAGAAAGCAGTAAAAACCTTTTATAGGCTGGAATTTTTTTTTACAGACATTCGTGGTCCCTGGAGGCTGAATCCTACTGACTTTGGATATCCCCTGATTTTTCTTCTGGCACCACCATGACCTCTAAATTTGTGTGTTTTTTTTTTTTTAGTGAAATGTCTCATCAACTATTATATATCCTGGTATGACATTTGGTGCAGACGTGTGTTGTCCCACTCAGGATGGATCGTAGTCTCTTTGGTGATCCCCTGACCTTTTCCTCTAACGCCATCATCAGGTCAGAATTTTAATTTGTCTGATGGTTTGTGACCAAATACCTGCAAAACTAGTGATATTCCCATCCTCAACTGTTTAGTGCTACTTAGCAAATGTTACTTCTGTTTATACGTTTTCAGTAAAGAAAAAAGTGTATTAATAGCCTGTGTCTCCTTTTCTTTTCTCTTTAAGAAACAAGTCTGTATTTTTGACCATACACACATTGCAGGTGAAATGTAGTCATACGTAATTTGCATTTTGCATGTTTTTCAACTGATCATGTTGGAAAATATAGCCCTAATTTCTGTGTTTACAGACATTTCTGATGTAAAGAAATCAACAGCAAACAGTATAATAAAAAGCAATAATTTTGGGAGTGATAGTTCATTGTGAGATTCCTGCGTCAGGAGTATTAAGACCGTTGTTGGTGTGGTTGGATTTGTCCAAAGCAGAAACTTGCTACTGGAGTTATTTTCACTTTACCCTGAATATTCGCATACTGTAGCTAGCTGTTGTGGTAAAAGGAGGCTGGACTGTTTTTTAAGTATTGTGAAAGTACATTAAAGTATCTGAAGCACATAGAAGTGCACATAAATAAATTAACCAGCAGAGGGCAGTGCTCATCCATAACTGAGAGCACTCCACTGACGATGTTAAACTATTTTAAACATACATCTAAACACTGTCATTATGTAAAAAATCACATTTGTACTGGTGGTTTCTCCATTATAATGAAAGAAACGGCAAGATAAGTTAGAGTAATTTAGGCCACAGGTGTCAAAATTTAGTTTTAAATACAAGATTTATTATCACATGTGCCAAATTCACATTTTGTATAATAGGATTTAATTCATCCAATATCACTAAGGTATATTTTGCATTCAGGCCATTAATTAAGAATCATAGTTTTTTTAAGCATGTAAAGCAAATAATATAGTTATACAGAAGAAGATGGAAATGAAAACATGAACGGCATGTTTGGTAACAGGTCCAAAAATCTAATTTAAATCATATAAACAAACGTGCAAAATTTTTTTTTAAAAATTATGATTTCAGTGATTTCATTATAACTGTTAATTACTCATAAATAGTGGGTTTCATTTTATTACCTTTATAGTTTGCATTTGAATAGCAGGGAAGAAAAACACTACAGAGCCTTTTGGTTCAAGTTCACTTTATTTATGGAAGAAACAGCAGAAAAGCAATAAAGAAACTTAAACCCAGTGATGAAGACTACATGTTTATCTGAAAGACCTTCACAGTTTAAAAAAAAGAAAAAAGAAAAACACGAGCTGGCAAAGTTAAAGAAACCAAACTCTGTGTTGGATACAAAATGCACGCCCAAATAATTTTTAGGGTTACAGTATTTCTATATTCTTATAATCTCACCACAGATTAATTGAGCATAGAAAATTAAACAGCAGTCTACTTACTACAGCTTGTTTTGGAGTTACAGACACTGCGCTGCTGAGTACGACTAAAGTCTGAGTCTGAACACATTAAAATCTTCATATTGCGTTAGTTATTTGTATAGTATATATATTATATATAGTATATTAGAAACAACTGCCAGCACTATTTCCACTTAATTTTCCATGTTTAAATGTATAGATGATTTTATTTTTCCACTTATTCTACAGTAAGTAAGTATCTAAAGTTAGTAATTAAATGCCCCACTTGCACCCTCACACATTTTGAGATACCTGTTAGAAATAAAACTGTACGTGTGTGTGTGTGTGTGTGTGTGTGTGTGTGTGTGTGTGTGTGTGTGAAGCATCCACATGTTTATCATGGTTGTGTGTTTGTGTATAGTGGTACACGCATGCAGTGGTGGAGGAAGTATCCAGATCCTTTACTACAGTAAAAGTACTAACACCACACTGTAAAAATACTCTGTTACAAGTAAAGTCCTGCTTTGAAAATGTCACTTAAGTATAATCAGGAAAATGTAAAGTATTAAAAGTATTAAATGTTCCCTGTGCCTGTTCTACTATCTGATATCATTAGATGATTATTCCTCATGCATTCATGTAACAGCAGGATTTTACTGTTGGAGCTCATTTTCAACTATAATGATTATTTTCATTAATCTGCTGATTATTTTCTATATTAATCGACTGATTGATTGGTTTGTAGAAAAGTCTGAAAATAGTAAGACCTTCACAACAACGCTTTGTTCAGTCCAACCAACAGTCCAAACCTCAACATTATTAAAAATAAATTACAAATTTTAATCGGAGAAGAAGCAAATCTTCACATTTGTGAAGCTTACATGAAAAATGACTGCAAGGATTATCAAAATAGTTGCCAATTAATTTTCTGTCAATCGACTAACTGCTTATTCAAATAATCCTTTCAGCTGTACTTGTATATACAGTTGGGTAGTTTAATTTATAACAAAACATCATATTTTATAAACTCTTTGTATGTTTTGTGAGCAAAAACCTTAATTTGTAAAGTAACTAAAGCTGCCAGATAAATGTAGTGAAGTAAAGAGTACAATATTTCCCTCTGAGATGTGATGGAGTAGAAATATAAAGTAGTATGAAAAGAAAAGACAAGTAAAGTACAAGTACCTCAGATTTGTACTTAAGTACAGTACCGGTCTTTACATTCCACCACTGCATGCATGTTTTGTGTGCGCGTCCTCTCAGTGAATGCTGTATCTGCTGGTGTCTCTGGTCTCTGTTGTCTTTATCAGCAGTTTCGGAGCAGGAGAGGAGATGTTACTGTGGTAGCCATTAGTACTTTTAGTACCTGGAGGGAGGACAGAGGGGGAGGTGAGCAAGAGAGGAGACAGAGGGAAAAGAAAGACAGGACGATGGTGCAAGAGAAACAGGAACATGTGAGGTAAAGTATCTGACAACAGTGAAAACAGTTCAGAACATACAAAGGAAACCAGTTGATAAAGGTGGTCAAAGATCATGACTTCAGTTTAAATTTCTTTAAAAATGACCTCTAAAAATTGGAGGGAATGATACGATACCAATACTTTTTATAATTAAAGGTGGGGTAGGCAGTATTTTTTCATGTGTCATTGGGCAAAAATTCCATAATAACCATTCAGCATAGTGTAATTCAAGTGGTCTGAGAGAAAGCCTGAAGCTTCAGAAAATCTAGAGCCGTGACGGGAGACTTTGACCAATCACAGGTCATTTCAGAGAGACTGTGCATCCCTATTGGCTGTTCTACATATGCATTAGCGCGTGCACGTCCCTTCAGATAGTGAAAGCCTGAGTCAATGGCCGAAAATCCTGCAACTTGTGATAAATTTCCAACACCTCCTTTGCCTACAGTGGTGTATAGTACGAAACAACACGTCCCGGCTCCACACGGAGCTTCAGGCTCATTATGTTTGATGCCATGGCGCTCTCAACGGGGGCTTAGCGGAGTGATACGAGGCAGCAGAGAGAGAGGAGCAAGGTTTGCACAGGTTGCACAGATTCTGTCCACCCCAGCTTTAAATGTCCGATTATGTTTTGTGAGTTTAATGCATCATTAACAGGCTTCTGAATACATTTCTATTACCAGTGAGTACCAGTATATCTGTTAATCACATTGTTAATGATAAATAAGAAAAAGGTTTTTTGTGTGTGTGTGGAAATGTTCTGAACTAACGAGGTGATCGCTGCTCTCAAGCACACAACCACAGCAGAGACACAGGAAGTGATCCTTCTTTATTTATGGTATTGATCCTATTGGCGTTAATATCGACACTTAGAATAGCAGCCAACAATTATTTTCATTACCCGATTATTCTGCAGATTATTTTCTTGATTAATCATAGACATACAGCTGAATAGAAACCCACCACTTCTGTTAAAAGGCAACTATCCTGCACATCACTGTGTAAAGCAAGAGTGTGCAGGTGTTGTCATGGACAGGTGTTTAAGCGTCTACACCCTCGTCAGTGCTGGTGGAGGTTTCCAGCTGAGTTTGTTACTTACTGTAGTTAGAGATGGCCTGGATGTTGAGGATGGACTGCTGTCCAATTCTGCAGAAGAAGAGACAGAGAGGTTGGTTGGTTGCTATGTTGTACTGAAGGAGACGCGCAGTCATAATCACACCTCCAGCTCCTCTCACCTGTCTTCCTCTCCTTCCAGCAGCTTCCTGTAGGTGGCGATCTCAATGTCCAGAGCCAGTTTCAGGTTCATCAGGTCCTGCAGGTGAAGAGGAAAATGACGCTGCACATAACTGAGCATTCTTACAAAAACCTCTGCATGTTATTGCTATTATTATGTTGCACTGCACCTGTTCATTTTACACTTAACTACCCCTAACCCCACTACTACCTAAAGTCTTCTTTGCACTATAACTTGCATATTACACTGATACTGCACATATTTTTTGTGTATATGTGTATATATATTTATATGTATACATGTAACCTTGTAAATATAATTTAGTTTACATACTTCTGTTCTATTTTATTGTTTTATTCTATTCGAATTTAAATGTTTGAATATCTGTTTATACATTTTCTGTGTGTGTAGCGTTGAGGGGGCAACAACTGTACAATCCTGTATTGAGTTCTGCAGGAACGAGTCCTAGAACCCTGAAGTGAGTTAGCATGTTAGCTCTCCCTGTTCCCTCGTCTGGAAGTCAGTGGGTTTCTTGAATGGGTTTTTGGTTTGATGCCTGAAATAAGGTTTGTGGTTAACTCAAGCTTAAGAGATTTTCACATTTTGTTCTACAACATAAAATCCATCAGTAAATACTCCACTGGTGAGTTTTGACGGTTGCTAACAAGAGTCTAAATGAGACTCCAGAGGTTGTCGGGGACATTAAACGCCATCACGCCGAACACAGAAACTCATCTACTCACTCGTCCTCCTTTACAGCCTCGTTGGGTTTATACTGCAAACTGTTCTAACTCAAAGTTTCCCAAAGGCTTTTGTAGAAGAGGTCGGTGCTGGAAGCTCAGTGGTGGAGACGCTGAAGTCATGTGACCGTGGTGGAGCTGGTTTATAGCCTAACGTCAGCTTTTTACTGCTGGAGATTGACTTTACGCTTCAAACATCATAAAAGTGGTGTTAATATGTGAAGATTATCTTGCTGAACAAACAAAACGTGAGAGTATCATAAACTTTTGTTCACCACAAAGCTTATTTTCTGCAATAATCCAAAATCCAATGGAAAAATCCTGTTGGCTTTTTGTGGAGGGAAACAGGGCGATGCTAACTTCAGGGTTGGACTACAAAAATACTTCATCCCTGCAGAACTCTATTGTATAATGACAACAAAGCTGAACCTTGATCCTCGATTCGTCACTACTTCCACCCACTTCTCTGTCTCACTCACCTGATACTCTCGGAGCTGTCTGGCCATGTCTTGTTTGGCCCTCTGCAGTGCGTCCTCCAGGTCTCTGGTCCGGGCTTTGGCTTCTTTCACAGCCAGCTCTCCACGCTCCTCTGCCTCAGACAGCTGGTTCTCCAGACTGCCACGCTGAGGGGGGACATGGTCAAAAGACATCATCCCTGCCAGATCTAAAATCATCTAGAAAACTACATTCTACCAGGCTGAATATTGCCTGTAGCTGTGGCTGTACCTGCGCTTTGACAGCCTCTATCTCGCTCTGCAGTCGGCTGATCAGTCGGTTGACCTCGGCCACCTCTCCCTTCACGATGCGGAGCTCGTCTCCATACTGGCTGGCCTGCACCGACATTTGGTCGAACTACAGACAGAGGAAGGTCAACGTTAGCTGCATCACTGCCTTGTCTCTTTGAATAGAGAGCTGGAGGTGATATGGGTCCCACAAAAGAGATTTATTTCAATTATCTTCAAGCAATTATAGTTTATTATGAGAATCACGTAAATTTCAGAGAAGGATATGTTTGGATAATTCTCAAAGTAAGTGTGAAAATATGTGTTTTTGTAATCTGGGTGAACTGATCCGGATCCTTTAAATGTGAAAAACTTAAAAACTGAGAGTTCACTTCGAACTACAACTAGTTCAAGTAACTACACTTAAGTACTGTATTTAAGTGCTAACTTGAGGTACTTGTACTTTACTTGAGTATTTCCATTTTATGCTACTTTATACTACCCAACTACATTAAATTCAGTGTGTACTTTTTACTACACCACATTTATTTAACATTAAAAGTTGCTAGATACTTTTCATATTAAGATTTTACACACAAAACATGCGATGAAACTACCCAGCAGTTTATGGAGTACAACATTAAAGTACCGCTTATATATCACTAATAAAATAATACAGCACTGACAGGGGGAATTCTGAGTACTTTAGTTACATAGTTGAGGCAACAACAACTAAAATTTAAGGTTTGTACGGAAATACAGTTTATCTTTATGGATTATATCGATACTGAATTGACAATAACACTGTCGACATATGACGCCCTTTATATAATGTTCGTAGAGGTATGTGTTTGTATGGACATGGTAAGGAATTGATAATATGTCATATTTCTTAAAGGGAGTTTGGCGTAAAATTTTCCCCGGAGAGCGCAGTCTCATTTTCCTGCCCTACCTCCCCTTGCCCTAATCTTGCACCCCCACTTTTAACTATATGGCAGCATGCACTGTAGGCTGATATAATGGCTTTTAATGGTTTTTTTTTTTTCTTGCACGCCTTTAGCTGGTGAGTCCTGTTTCCACGTCCTTACTTTGTTCTTGTACCAGGCCTCTGCCTCCTCTCGGCTGCGGGCCGCGATCTCTTCGTACTGGGCTTTGACCTCAGCTACGATCTGCTCCATGTTCAGGCTGCGACTGTTGTCCATTTGCACCACCACCGAGGTGTCTTTGATACTGGCCTGCAGCTCACGCAGCTCCTGGTCAGGGTGCAGGAAACAAGACGTGATGAGGATCAATTCAGATTGAATCTAAATAAGTTACATTTTGTTTCTAAAACCTTCTGGCCAAATTTGATATTGTTGTGTGGTTCTTTCTTGATATGTTGGGTAAGACATTATGATGTGACTTTTAAGATGTAAAATGATCATTTCAGTTTAGTTGTAGCTGTTTAACTATTCAGACATGCATTAGGTATTGATACGATATGATTATGCACAAAAAGGAACAAAAAAACTATTAAATGCCTTCGTAGATTCATCTTAAACTCTCCACTGCTCTTATATTCCACTCATTCAAGAGCTTCATTAGTTCATGACTGAACAATTGAAGCCTCTGAAAATGAAATATGAAACATGAAATATATAAAATTGTGGCTGCATGAGTTCATATTTCAAATAAAGTTAACATATAAATATAATTAATTAAACTTTTTAAACTGATGAACACACCAGTAATTAGTAAAAGGATAACTTTACATATATAACCCATGGATGTACAATGACCTCGCAAAGCCTTGCTTCCAGTTTTGCCCAGTGGCCACTCGCGGTATTGCAGCAAAAAATTCTCCTGCAGCCCAAAAAACATTTTCCCCATAGGCCACCATTGTAACAGAGACGTCTGTAAAACTGTTGACAGGACACCTCCAACTGCAAACAAGGTCGATTATGACTAAAACTTTCCTCAAGCCAAGAAAAGCGATTTAAAAATCTGTGACGGGAAAAACACTACTGCGCATATTCAGTGGGCTGCATACCCCAGAAGTAAACCTGGAAGCTAGGAACTTTTTTTGGCAAATTCTCCAGGCAAGCAATTCTTTAATACATCCATGGTGTAACCCAAGGCCCCAGGAAGTGCACCAGGCTTTAAAGCCAATTTGACATAGTGGCCAAACCGTGTAATTACAACTTCCAGGTCCATCACGTGATGAACACTGAACCAAGAGACTTTTTCCCATAGACTTACATTGTCATTCCCAGTATGAACACTTAAAGCCCTTATTTAAATCATGATGTTAACAGCTGAATCCAGAGTTATAGAGTCACTGTCGTTCTGAGCAACTTCTCTTTACACATCCATGGTATAACCGATATCTCCAGAAATATCAGAATCATGCAATCAAAATGTTAAAACTAAAATGATCATTGTTAGCTTATCACCAAATTACATGTCCAGGCATGTTCCTGTGGAGCTGCAGTGTGCTGGGCTCTTTGGGGGAAATATTTTTCCTGTTTTTAAGTTTATTTTTATTTTTATGTGTGTTTATTAACCTCTGAAGGTTTTAACCACTGAAGGTTTCCAAGAAGCCTGACAATAGGCAACAACAACAAAAGAAAAAAGATGTCTGTTGGCTGAGATAAAAAACATTACAGAGTCAGTTAGTGTAGTGAGTCGACTCTTCAATGAGTCATGACGGAGGCAGAACAATGAAACAAAGGAAAGTGTGACAGTTACACAGGGAAATCACTGGATACCAGAGGGGTGCAAAATAAGTGCACAAATAAAGAAATACAGGAAAACGATAAATCTTAACCGTTTTCACCGCCTCAGTGTTTCAATGCATGAAAAAGTTCCAATACCTCCTCATAGATGTTGCGCAGGAAGTTGATTTCGTCAGTCAGAGCTCCCACCTTATCCTCCAGATCTGCCTTCACCAGGTAGGCTGAGTCCACATCCTGAACACACACAGAGAAACAAACACACAGAGATTTAACACGGCAAAAGAGTCTACAGCTGAGGCTGATGGGAATGTTATTAGTTCTGCAGGTGTTTGGTCATAAACCAAAGTGTTGAACAAATTAAAATTTGGACCAGATGATTGGCGCTAGATGAAAAGTCAGAGGATCACCAAAGATATTACAGTTCATCCTGAGGGGGACATGAGTGTTTGTACCAAACTTCATGG
The DNA here is from genome assembly GCA_005408345.1 of Macquaria australasica. Classification (NCBI taxonomy): domain Eukaryota; kingdom Metazoa; phylum Chordata; class Actinopteri; order Centrarchiformes; family Percichthyidae; genus Macquaria; species Macquaria australasica. The sequence continues at coordinate 37,061 of SEMN01000177.1, read as the reverse complement.
CAATTCCATCCAATAGTTGTTGAGACATTTCACTCAAAACCACAAATGTGAACTTTATGGTGGCGCTAGAGGAAAAGTCAGACTCAGACCAAAGTCATTAGGATTCATCCTCTGGGGACCATGAACGTCTTACAAAATGTCATAGCAATCCATCCAATAGACGCTGAGATATTTAACGAAAGTGGTGGACCAACAGACGGACACATCGACATTGCCATCCCTATAGCCGCGCCGCTAGCATGGCCAAAAACACTGCGAGAGAAAACTAGTATAAAACTTGCATGTGCTAATGAACATCTTTAATCTTACTGTTGCAGCCTCATCGATTCATGTTGGGACAAAAGTAAAGACACAACAGACACGAGAGGGAGCTTGCAGCACTTTGGGGTTCAGTTATCCAGGCAAGGCTGTGGCTCACTCGGGGCCTGGGTTGCAGCAGGAAAGCCCTGTTAATTATCCCACAGACAACCCATATGTGACTGGCTGTTCAAACATTTCCCACGCTTGGAGGAAATGCTCCTGGTTGACTCATCAGGATGAACATTGAGCAGCTACAATGAAAATAAAATGGGTTGATCAAAAAACAAAGTTACAGTCAATATGCGTCTCAGAGAGCAGCAGCAGGAAACATCCAGTCAGCAAGCTTCAAATTCAGCCATGTCACTAACAGTGAGGTGAAGTTAAGGTTACCAGCCCTTGATCTTGGATCCATCCACTTTAGCGCTTTGTTCCTGATTGTAATGAGGAAGCAATAAAATAAGATAGGACTTGGATTTCTTGGCTCACTGCTTCTCTGTACCAACATGATGTCAATGGCCACAACCAGGGGATGAAATTAGCACCTGCCCAATAAAGGTAAATGTTGGCTTTGGCAGATAGGCCATATTATTTTTAAAAAGCAATTCTTAAATTACTACTAATAATAATAATAGTCATGGGATTAAGGTTAAATGATATCTTCCATATTTCTACTGACAGATACCACTGACCCAGTGCATGATAAAGCTATAAGCCCCAAGAGGCCGTGGTTCACAGTGATTTTAAAACAGCTAAGGGGCGTTGTTAGGCACAAAAGAATAATCATTCTTCCGCCAAGCAATGTAGTTCTTTAGCGACATTTAGCAGAAGAAAGCAGGCTTAAAGATTGGGGTGATTATTTCTCTGAAAGGTCTGAAAACAGTGAACGGACCACATGTTTACCAGATATTTCCAGCTCTTTATTAATTTCAGTGTGTCTCCTTTCCTTTTTTTATATTCCTCCTCTATCCTGTCTATCTCTTTCAACGACTCATCCACGCTTAGTCCCCCAAGTAAATCAAGAATTCACAATGAAATGTGACATTTGTTTGGCGTAGTAATACTGATGTAATGCGGTCACAGGTGTGTGTTTATAGAGTATCCTACAATGGCTTCGAACACAGCTCAGCCAATCATAATCAAGGACCGGAAATATCCCGTGGTCCACATAGATTTCAGAAGCGGCAGACAAAAAAGTGGCCGATAGAAATGTTCAGTAACCTGTAGCCACAGTAGCAGGAGACTTTATTTAAACTTAATTTAACTTTAATTTAAACTTTAATTTAATCCAACAGCAAAGAAATATCTTTATTTTATATAGCTCAGATCAAGATCTTTTTATGACCTGAAGTTGGACCATGAAGCCAGATGTCTGAAAATCTTACAATGTTCTGAGTTGGTAAATTGTGTCTTACATAGAAAATTGACTCTGGCTGCAGTTTTCATGTGACGCTGACAAGAAAAGTTGCCAAAGCATTTATGGGATTTGATGCATGTAGGAATGTAGAGAGGGGGGACAATAAGAACAACAGAGTGGTTCATCTTACTCACCACACCTGTAATGTATGAATGAATGTGTCTGTGAGTGAATGCTGACCTTCTTTAGGATAACAAAGTCATTCTCCAGGTTGTTTCTCTTGTTAATCTCGTCTTCATATCTGTGACAGAGACAGGACACACAAATAATACAGACTTGGATATTACAGAACTCAAATGTCAGCTCACTATACCACAGTGGCATTATTCACTTGTGTTTGTAGTCCTCCACCAGGCCCTGCATGTTCCTCAGCTCTCCGTCCAGTTTGGTCTTGTCGTTGTTGACCAGGTCCATCTGGCGTCTCAGGCCCACCATGTAGGCCTCAAACAGGGGCTCCACGTTGGATCGGGCCACCCCCTGGCCCTGCAGCAAATCCAGTTTTGTCTCAAGCATCTTATTCTGCTGCTCCAGGAAACGTACCTGAATGATGGAGGTGGGAAAAAATTACATAGGAAGTGTAGTTAAAGGTTTTTTAGATACCAAATTGGTTGTTTGTTAGCTAGCTAACCATAGTTTCTGATCACCACTTTCTGAGAATTAATCAGAAGAGATGCTGGAAGGATTCATGTTGTACTAACATGTGACTACATTGCTCATGCCGCTGTGCAGTAGCTCGCCACCTCCAGTCATTTCAATGAGGGGAAGGCGGCAGAGGGGAAGCGGTTTCGATCATGGTGGTAGGGGTATGAAGCCGTTCCCGCCCACGTGAACGCGGACAGATTTTGCTCTGCTGCTCAAAGTTCAACGTGCTGAACTTCGGGTGTTAACCACCCGGATTTGGCCAATCAAACAGAAGGGGGTGGGCATCGTGGGTCAGAAAGAAGAGCGATGGATGAGCTGAAGATACCTGTGTCTGAACACCCGGAGGTGTACAACACGGTGCAAGCAATGACAACGAGAACACATAAATTAAGTGCATTTTGATTTAATTAGTTCAGTCTAGCAGGGCCTGACGTTTTATTTAAAAAAAAAAACAATTATACATTGCACTTGCATCAAATTGTGGAACCAATGATTGAAGCCCATTTACTTGGTGAATTATTTACATGGCGCCAAGCTAGCTTGCACAGCTACTACTATGGAAAATGCATGGTTTTGATTTCATTTGCAAGCTAGTGTACGTGTTGTGGTCTTTTGGGTGGGATGTACCAATGCTATGACGTTTACCGAAGCACCTGCACCTGCCACGCAGCGGTCTTAATGATTTTCTTTGCAAAAGTGCCTGAAAGCCCCTGATATTGTTGAATATCTTTGGGTTTTGAAACAAGCAATTTAGTCATTTTAAATTCTGGGAGATTTTAGATTTAGATTTTTCACTATTTTCCGACATTTTATAGACCAAATGACTGATCCATTTATCAAGAAAATAATTGGCAGATTAATCCGTAATGAAAATAGTTGCAGCCATAGATTAATGTCCTTCCTTGGATACACAGAGGTTAAAGAAACTGCATCATTCCAGCAGATAACCAGCTCGATCTGAATGTCAACACCTGACTGTACTCAGAGCCTGTACCTGCACAGCTCGTGTTTCCTGCCCGCGGCCGGGTCTATCCACCACCTATTATACCTCCACCCTTCAACACAAAGCCTGTGTTCTGTTCAGAGCAGAATAATGTCCCTCTGAGACACAACCACACCATGTCTGACCTGATTTATCAGGTTACAACCTGACTCAATGGGACGGAAATGGGACAGATAGCTTAAATATCCAGTGGCCCAATACCACTGATTCTGGGTTTAAATGGCTGTTTAAATCCCAGAGGGATTCACTGAATTTTGGGCTCTTTTTTAAGGCTTAAGTATCTGTGTGTTAATCAGCTGTTCGGGTTTCCCTGGGGATCATTTCTGCAATAACCAGTATCACATTTCCCAGTGATCTTGGGTCAGTGATGGATTTAAACTGGGTTATCATTCTGCAACAAATAAAACTTTGTCCGCCCGTTGCATCTGACTAATTACTTCTCTGCATGAGGGAAGCAGCTCTTTAATGTTTCAGTGCAGTTGGAGCCAGTCAGGGTTGGATTACACAAGTAATTGCAGGGTCAGTTTATTCATCAGTTGACACGACTTTGCCTTTTAGTGGTTTTGTCATTTCTTTACGCATAACTTACTGTCACAATGTCCAAAATTTAAACCCATGGACCAGCTGGGAAAATGTGTCATGAGAAACAAACTGCCTTCTTGCATTTAACTGATCAAATGGAGCTGCACCAACCAGATTCCAGGTTTGAATTTATATCAATAAACCAGCAATACCATCTCCTAAACATAGAGCTGACATAGATGTAAAAAAGAGCCCAGGCTGAAGTCGCCCTCTCCTGCAGGTAAGAAGAGCAAATGAGGACTCTTTTGTGTGTTACCTGTTAGCTGGGATCTCATTTACAGAGACAGATGGACAAACTTTCAAATGTTTTCTGGGAGGTTGGGACAATATTTTGTCTCAAAACACTGAAACTGATTTGGTGGGTAACTTTAAAATTGACTAGTGTTGGAAAATCCCATAGACGCATCTGAAATAGATGATAACACCCTTTAAACTAACACTTCCTAACCATTTCTAAACTTTTTGGGACCAATGCTTGGGTTAGAAATTAACACCGCTGCTGCACTTTTACTGTAATCTAAAGATCTTTAGGCAGTGAAATTAGGTAACACATATATTATCAGGAGATTTTAATATGTATGCTACTTCTACTTTAATGATTATTATTATTATATTATAAACCATATCATGCTATTCACCTCCATTATATATATTCATTGCATTGTATTATAACTGTATAGTGTGTGTATATTACATACTAAATTGCTTATATATAAATTATATTATTCATATATATACCTATATAGGTATATTTCTATATTTACATTATATAAATATAGTTATTTATTATTTGAACACCTCACTTATTGTAATGTATATATTGTAGTTACCTTTTTTCTTTAATTTCTTATCTTTTATTTGTTTCATTCAAATAGTTCTTTATGTTAGCTTAACCTGCCTCTGTGCTACTGTAACGTGTATTTCCACCCGGAGATCAATAAAGTCTTATCTGATCTTAGTGCAACCGTTTTCTCAATATGTACATTAAAGTGGCTTAGATTTCTGCAAATTTTGCTCTAACAAAGAAACAGCACGAGTATAATGATCACAGGACATATCAAATACTTTCCAGAACCATACTATATCAGTATAAGTGGGTTTTGCTTTGTTTTTTGTGGTACATTTAAATCATTCAGCACTCAAAAAAGAGGTTAGTTTTGTACATTTGGACAGACGAAGCTCCGTCCAGCACAGCAGTCTGTCTCTACGCCTGAAGCGTATCTCTGCTGATGTGAGCAGCCAACAATGCCTCTATTGTGAGAGTGTGTTACCTACTCCGTGAGAAAGCGGAGATGTTCCCTAGGTACGGTATCAATGTCCAGCATTGTCACAGAACTGGTCACTCCTTTCTGTGGGAAATGTGTCTTCAGGCTGTCAACACAGCTACTTCTCAGATTCACCTCCCTATTTAACACCCAGTATTTTACTATTTTACTTCTAGTCTGATGTCAAAAGATCATGTGATTTGAACGTTATTTAATGTAAAGTTATTAACTCATTCAGGCTCTTATAAATGAGGTTAGCTTGTGTTATTATTGTGACCTCATCTTCATTAAGGTCAGCTTCTGTAATCGATATTTTAACAATAACAATGTCTGAAATGACAATGTGAAAACAGTGTGAAAGGAGTCACTTGTTGTGACTTGTAGCTTTACGGAGCTTTATAGTGAATTTCAGCTCAATGTTTATCTGTTCTGGTTCCCTCTCAGTGCGTCGTTTTCAGAGAAAAAGCTCTAAAAACGCCACAGTACACCACCTGCTCAGCATCAAACAGCAGACAGACACAGTTAGAGACCAGCTGGTGAACATAGTGGAGAGTTTAGCAGCTAAAGAGCCAGATATTTCCCTCAGAAGTTGGTGGAGACCAAAATAGAGCTAAAAGAGAGTGAATATTGGACTTTAATCTACAATGAAACAAACAGGGAAAAGCAGCAAATCCTCACATTTTAGAGGCTGGATCCAGAGAGTTTGGCTCGTTTTGCTTGTAATATTATGTCAATGATTTATCAGTTATCAAAATAGTTTCTGTAATTGATGAATCGACCAACTACTTCAGCTCTAGTCCCGTTACCTTATCTATGAAGCTTGCGAAGCGGTTGTTGAGGCTCTTGATCTGCTCCTTCTCGTGGGCTCGGCTCATGGACAGGCTGGGGTCGATCTCCAGGTTCAGGGGGGCCAGCAGGCTCTTGTTGACCGACAGGGATGCCAGCGGGGAGCCCAAGCCGTGGTGATGCCCGTTGGTGCCCGCGTAGAGAGAGCTGCTGCTCAGGGAGATCCCACTGAACCCCCCTTGACCTGGACTGAAACCGCTCAGCCTCCTCGACCCGCTGCTGCTCCGGACGGAGTTACTGGAGCTGATTCGCTTGGTACGACTCAGACTCATGGTGGAGACGGAGGTGGTGGGATGCAGAGATCAATGGAGAGTGAGACAAAAATGAATGGAGCAATGGCTGGATTGAAAGGAAGCAGGTGGTGTAAAGACTGAGATGGATGAAATGGAAAACAGACGGCTAGAAGAAGAAAATATTAGGCAGAGGCTAGGGAAACAAAAGAAGAAAAAAGCTGTTTACAATGAAATTCAGGTTAATACGAAGATGAAGAACAAAACTGAATAAAAACAGAAGAGCAGAGAGTAAACGACTGAGTCAATGAGGCGCAAAGAGAAGTGACACAGGTGAGTATAAGCTGTCTGACCACAGTGAGGTGTCTCGGGTGTCTCATGGCCTTTTAAACCTCCCCAGGGTGGAGTCAGGAGAGGAGGAGAGCAGCCGGAGCACAAGGGAGCTGTGGTGTCAGATATCTAGTGTTTCAGACTTTTACGAAAATGTAAATAAGTTACCTGTACAAACAGGTGCTGAAGGGCCGGTCTATGCTAAAGAGACAGAAAAAGGTAATAATTTACCCTCAAAAGAGAAACTTCTGATCCATAACCTGAGCATTAAAATGACCTTCACTGGAGACCTGTGAATTGTGAATTTTCATGTACATGTATATTATACATGTTCAATATTTTATTTTTATCTTATCTATTTTTATTACCTGTATTTTTATATATGACATTTTTGCTGGCTGCTGTAACGCTGAAAATGTCCCCGCTTATCTTATCTTGTACCTGATCTACTTGTGTCAGTTTTTCTACACGTGTGGCCTGTTAAAGCATACATGTTTGAGAAGTGTGCATGTATTAAGAGTGATACTCAACATTTTTAAAGTTCGGAAGGTGGAAGTCTGTTTTTAGCCTTTCCAAAACTCCTCTAATGCAAGCAGCATTCATTTGCATGTCTGGCTAAACAGCTTATCCTATAATAATAGTAGTTGAAAGTGCCTGATTTGAAAGAAGCAGGCAAATTATGTTCAGCTGAAAGAGATACGAAGGGAGAGAAAATCATTAAGTGTTACGAGGACATTGACAGACAAGTTGTGAAAAGGCAGGTCTGATCAGGGCAGCTGTTAGAAGGTTTGCGGTTGGTAACTGAATGAAAACACTTTTACAGACAGAAGCATTTCGGCATCATTACTTCAGAAAAAAAACTGTACATATATTTTATTTTTGTATATTGTATAAATTGTAAACATTTCATATATGTAATTAAAATGATTTTAACGATTGGAAATTTAATAATCTGGACTTGAAATAAACATAAAGTTTGTTGGATCTGAACAATGATTAATCAAACAGGTAGTTATTGATAAATTGGCTGCTGGTCTTCATGGCTCCACACACACAATTTAAAATGACACGGAATCGTTGAAAAAGAAAAGTCCAGAAAATGTCAGATGTCCTGATGTCTGTGAAGTGCAGCTCTCCTGAATATTTCAACCATGACCCTGTTATCACCAGCAGCAAGATATGTGCTGGTTCAGACGGTAAAAACGGGGCTGATACCTGTGAGGTAAGTACGCTCTGAATGTTTTGTGCAGGAGGTAAGCAGCCTGTCACCAACACATCACCACTTCAACTGCTGTGCATGTGCCTAAAAATGACATGTCATGTATTTAGTCCCTCTCTAGGGGGATTCAGGAGGGCCACTGTCGTGCAATGGAGCGCTAGTCGGAGTCACTTGTTTTGGACGGAGGTGTGGCCTGATTAAAAGTCCTGGAGTGAAGTCCTGTCTGTCAGAAAAACAACTCAACTGGATCAAAAAGACAATAAAGAAGTCTGAAGTATAGTCAGTAAGTCAGCGTCTATCTTTATATGTCTTTTATGCTACTTGCACTTTATCCTCATTAGTTATACTGCATAGGATTTATATTATAGAACTCTGGTTACCAACATTGATTTTAATGTTTGGAAACTTTATAACCCACAAGTCAAAATAATAAAACATGAACAATTTAAAATGACACGGTATCGATGAAAAAGAAAAGATTAAACGAACCAAACATAAAGATCAGAAACTAAATGAAATCATTTAACATATGAAAAAAGAGATAACAGAAACAAAAAGCTGATTGTCAAACTAAATAACAACAAAAAGAAAATTAAAAACAATGACTAAAGTTTAAAAAAACATGACTGGATCAATGAGGCAGCAGGAGGACAGGTGCAGCTTAACAGGTTAAATTCAGAGACTTTATAACAAATAAACGACATCATGAATATAATCCTCCTCTTTATGTCTAACTGCTCTGTTCCACTGTCACACAGACCTTCAGTGGTGAGATCTTCAGTTCATCCTCAGTGTTAATGAATGGAAACAGCCTCTCAGTGAAAGTGTGTGTGAAGGTGTGTATGTGTGTGTTAGTATCAGGATCAGAGAACGACAGCTTTCCTCTGTTCCAGTCCAGATTCACTCTGATCCTCTGGAGCTTCTTCTGCACTCGGAGAACAGTGAGTGAAGCTGGTGGTGACCATGTGTAGTAATTTCCTTTATAGAACCATATTTCCCAGAATCCAGACTGTATGTCTCCCTTCCTCTGGACAGACTCTGCTAACACACCCAGTGACCAGTCTGTATTGTCTCCAACCTGGACATCCCAGCTGTGAGTCCCTGAGTTAAAGCCCTCAGAGCCCAGGACAGACCAGCATTTATCAAACCTCTCTGGATTATCAGGAAGCTGCTGTCTCTCTCCTCGTCTCACACTGGTCAGATCTTCAGACAGGATGAGTTCTGGACGAGCAGTGTTTGGGTCCAGAATCAGAGGAGTGTAGGAGACCATGTCCTTCATCTTGTTCCAGATGTTGAAGGTCAGGTTGCCCAGGTGTTTGGCCTGGTCTATCAGAGCTCCTGAGAGCAGCTGTGGATCCTCCAGCAGGGGGCGCTGCTGGACTCTTTCCACTGCAGCCTTGTAGTTGTGCAGGAATGAGACGTCTTCAGCTCTCAGCTCCTCCTCTGTGGCTCTGACTGTGTCTGAAAGAGCTGCTATCTCTCTGCTCAGAGCCTCCATCTTCTCCTTCATCATCTGACTCTTCTGCTCCTCTTCCTCCCTCAGTGCAGCCATCCTGGCCTCCTCTTCCTCTTCTAGAAACTGGTGAAGCTTCTTAAACTGCTCCTTAATCTGCCTCTCTGTGTGTCGGGCCTGGACCTTAATGTGTTCTGCTGTTTGATCAAACTTCACTTTAACTCGTTTAAAAACCTTTAACTTCTTCTTTAAGGGCTTCAGAGTTCCCTGAAGTTCCTTCTTGTGTTGTCGTGCAGCTTCATCGATGGGTCTGAATCTGTGGTTGCTGTGTTTTTCTGAATCTCTGCAGACGACACACACTGGCTGCTGATGGTCCAGACAGAAGAGTTTCAGTTTCTCAGAGTGCAGACTGCAGAGAGGCTCTGAAGCTCTCTGATCTCTCTCCTGTAAGAAGTCCTCACACAGGTTCTTTAACACCAGGTTACAAGGTGGTTCATGCTTTGAAGATCTCTTACAAACTGGACACTCCTGTGCTGGTTTCTTTCTCCACCAGCTCTTCAGACAGTGTTTACAGAAGCTGTGGCTACATGACAGAAGAACAGGATCTCTAAAGACCTCATGACAGACCGGACAGCAGAGATCCTCCTCTGATCTGGAAGCCATTTAGTCTCTGAGTGAAGCTGAAAACACAGCAGACAGAAAGTACAGTCAGTCATGGCTCCCCTCCCTCCTCTACTTACTTTCACTCTGAGTCCTGCTTTTAGTCAAACTCACATTCAGTGTGTGGAGCGTCAGCAGGTTGAAGCAGCAGTGTTGTAGTTTTCCACTTTTCTCTTCTGTAGCTGAACTCACTCAGAGGAAGTTGTTAGTTTGGTCTGAAGGTGAATCTGATGGTCTGTTTTTCAGTCTGTGCGTCTCTCTTTAGTGAGGAGGAAGAAAAAACTGTTTCCTGGTTTGTCTCAGGTGAGTCAGGTGAGGGGTGGAGCTTTGTCTCTGCTGAATGCTGTTGCTTCACATGTAACACAGGGGTGTGTTTCATTCCAAAGTATTGATTCATTGCTGAAAATGTAGACTGATAATGTGCAGCAGGCTGTTGCCTAAGTACAGTACTTGAGTAAATGTACAATGTGCTCTACTTTGCATTCCAGATTTCCTGATTTGCAGCTGTTATTTAGGTTAATAAACCATCTGCATCCTCTGTAGGAAAAATAAAAAGTATTGGATGTTAATGAGAGAGAGTGAGTGAGAATAACGCATTACCACCTCCCTCTGGACTGGACTGCATTTAGCCGGGAAAACGAAGATGGATTGTAACACCATGAATGTGCTCGGTAAATTAAATGGCAAACTGCACGTTCACTTTTGATATTTCTTGTACGCAAATAGAGGGTTTGGCTCGATGATGGCAAAACATTAGGAATCAGAAGTTTTGACCTGATGGTGGCGCTACACAAAAGGTCATAAACAATCATCAGATATTTTGCACTGGACTCAAGTCTTGGACAGACAGACAGGAGGACAGACTGACTGACGGACCGACCAAATATTGGCCTCCTTAAAGAGGTAATGCACACTTAAATGTGTATTTTGAGCTGTGAACTAAATATGACTGTACTGTGATGAAACATCAATGCTGCTGTTAATATTTATATTTCTTACCATATCTATAAAAATCAGCATTTCATGGGTTGAAAATTGCTTAACACGTCATCTACTGTTTTAAATCAGCCCTGAACCTGCAAGGCCGATGCTGACAGAGTCGACCAGTTGGGACCTGTCTACGTCATGAAATTTATGTAAAAAAGACTAATCAAAGTTATGGAATATTATATCATTCAAAAAGGTGAACTTGAAAACAGGGTTTTATATCTGTAAGCTTCGTTTTGTTGACTTGTACATTTTGTTTTCTGAGTGCAAACTCTGTTTTGCAAGTCTGTGCATTCAGACACAGGCTGCAATCTCACTTTCACAATCTCGGCAGCAAAAATACTTACGCGCATGTTTTGTACACAGGGTTTCACTAAAGAAACAGTCTATCGGGGAGGGAGGGTGGGATCTCCAGCTTCTGACCAATCAGTGTCTTTGGAATCGCTACGCACAACACAGTTGGCTAGTCAGCACTGTCAGTCAACCCATGATCGTGCTACTCAATCAACTCAGAGCCATGTGAAGAGAACCAGACCTGAAAGATGGACTAAGTTTACAACAAATATAAACTTGTGTCCGATGTAACATTAACTTTTTTGGAAAGGTATGTATTATACACTATTTTTTCTTACTTACTTGTTGGAGATATTCATGGTTTTGTAATATTTAACATTTAAACATTCATTTATTTATTTCATTGCTGTTTTGTTTGAAGAATATGGCTGAAGTAGTTTGATTACAATATTAGCAGCCTATCATTATTTTAGTTAATTTAAGTACTTATTAAGGCTTTTGTTTTGAAGGTACAGGGCAGCTTGGGCACAGGAGGTGAATCTACATATATGGTTATGCAGGTACAGGACCGGCAGGCACCGGGAAGGGTTCATGGTTTTCTCCCAGGGCAAGAGAGGCTGCAGACGCTGTTGTTCTTTGTTCTTTGTTTGCTTGCAAAAATGGTTAAATGAACCACACGAAACGTGATGTTTGCCTGGACAATGGACTTCTTTTCCCTCCGTAAGAATTATTCCTCAGGTGCCTCAGTGGCTGTTTGATTTGAGTTTTGTTTTGTATTTTGTTTTTTGGTTAGAGGTCAAATCGCCACTACACAAGTAAAAAACCCACCCTGAAAGTGGACATTTTTGTTGATGGACTTGGAGCCAGGATTGTTCACACGAAGAGGATTGTTGGATAATCACGTTGAAAGACACGGCGGTACCTGGAGAGCCGGGGGCCTACGGTCATCGCACAAAGCTACCCAACAGCATTGGTATGTGAATATATTTACTCTGGAGCATGTATTGGGAAACGGCTCAGCTATTGGAGTGCTGGAGTCATTGTTTCACTGCATGCTGATGAATATTGGGAGTTTAAAAACCAAAAACATTATGGTCGGACTTTGGATGATGCGCACAGTGATTGCGCAATACCTTACTGGAGCCACGTTCAGCATTCATTCATAAAATCTGATGCGGAGGCATGCCTATGCAACAAAGAATGTTTCACTGCAAATAAAGAGTGTGGAAATTGAAGGAGACCTAAATAAGTAAACCCATGCAGACAATGTCCGACCTTGCATCAAAGGTCAAGAGTGATACTCCGTCCTTGCTCTCTGAAAGACAGAGCGTCAAGTTTACAATAAAAGGCTTGACATTTTATACAAAAACGTGCCAAGAAAAGAGGTCTTTGAAATGCAAACAAGCCAAGAGGAACATGGAACAAGTGCGTGTCTTGATGGAATCCACGGACAATGTGAACTCAGTGCAATCTCAGTAGGGTAAATTCATGTTATGAGGAAGCTAATGACATGCATGAATCCATTTTAAAGCTGAATTTGCCAGAGGGTGAAGTTGAAAGACAACACACATATTTTCATGCTAAAATGACTATGTTTTTTGATTTTACTGAGTGTGTGAATAGTTGGTTATCTGATGCTGGTCAGCCATATGTGCAATCAAAGGACAATGATAATGAGCCTTATGACAAGCAAGATCTGTCTTCTGATGATGCTTCAAACATTTCATGTCTAAAGGGGAATCGTTCCAGACCACTCTGTTATCCAGAGCATCATCCACGTCATCGGCACGAATAAAAGCAGAAGCTGAAAAGGCAGCACTTATGGAGCGCATCACTACCTTGTTGGTTCAGCTAAATTTATCGTTGAAGAGTTGTCAACATCTACCTGCTGGTCAGGGAGACCAAACAGCTAAACAGCTCTTCTTGCTGAACATTTTGGCAATAAGCACAAAATTGCTTCTGCTTACATGGACAAAATTCTTAACCCCCATTAAATCGGAGGATGTTAAAACACTGCAATCATTTCCTCTGTTTCTTCGAGGTTGCTCCAATTTAACACAGCAAATCATGTACATGAATGAGTTGGACATGCCATCCAACCTCAGAAACACTGTGATGAAATTTCCTTATAAATTAAGGGAAAAATGGAGAAATGTCGCATGTGATCTGCAAGAGCAAAGAGGATGCAGAGCAATGCTTACTGACCTTGTGACCTTTGTTGAGAAACAAGTTGCAATTGCCTCTGACCCACTTTTTGGTAATATTCAGGATTTACAACCTACCAGCTACAGTAAGGCCTCCGATGCTAGTCACCCAAAGCAAAGGAGAAAGGGAAGCACTTTTGCCACCAGCGTTGTTGCAGTGAAAGAAGGAAATAAAATCTATATGGACAATAAGATCAAGCCCTCTTCTGCCCAAAGCAACATCAAATGCTGTTTATTTTGCAAACAAATCAGTCACTCACTGGATAAATGTTCACACTTTAAGTTGAAGATGCAACGATTGGGCAAAAGAAGGTTGTGAGCACCACTGTACTGTCTGGTTTGGAAGTGTCTGGCATGGATATGAACAATTTTATTTAGTTGCCTAATGTTTGACTCAAAAGACTATGCCAGTGTCGAGGAGAAGCATTCCATGGCAGGAGGATGTTGCAAAATGGTCTTACCTGAGGAACAGGAAGTTTCATGATGTGGATGCAGATGTTGATTTGCTCATTGGAATTGATGCAGCAAAAGTGATGGAACCTTGGGAGATGATTAACAGTCAAGGTGAAGGACCATACGCAGTCCGAACAAGAGTCGGCTGGGTTATTTGGAAGAGATGCTTATCAAACAATATAATCATGATTTTAATGAAAAAACATCAGATGAGCAGTTGGAGATGTCAAGAGAGGACATGAAATTCATGAAGACTGTGAGAATTACAACAGAACTAAAAAATGGACATTACTGCATTGACTTACCTTTCAGAGAAGAAGATCCTGTCTTACCAAGTAATCGCTGTGTTGCAGAACAGCAGCTCCAAGGCCCGAAGAGGAAATTTGACAAGAATGTCAAGCACTCAGAAGATCCCACAGACCACCTCATCAACTACTCCTCATCCTGGAGGAAACTTAAAACGTCTGTTGCCTGGTTCCTCAAGTTTAAAAGAGTTCTTTTGATTCCGAGCCGAAAGAGAAAGGAACTTAAAATTTAAATTGCCTCACTAAACCATGGCTTGGGTAACGTCTCCAAGGACAGTCCACTGTACAAGCTAGATCCTATACTGGAGAATGACATTCTCAGAGTTGGTGGTCGCTTGCAAAAGTCAGCACTACCATCCGAAACCAAGCATCCTGTTATCCTTTCAAAAGACCTGCATGTTTCCCAGCTTATTTCACATCATATCCATCAACAACTAGGACACGCTGGTAGAAACCACACGTTGTACAGACTTTGACAGAGATATTGGATAATTAATGCCAACTCTGCTGCAAGAAAGATCATTACAGAATGCATGGTGTGTAGACGTTACTTGAAGAGCAGAAGATGGCAGACAAAGCTCCTTTCACAAATGTGGGAGTTGACTATTTTGGCCCCATAGAGACTAAAAGAGGAAGAAGCTTTCTAAAAAGGTATGGAGTGCTTTTCACCTGTCTGACCAGTCGTGCAATACACCTGGAAGTGGCACACTCCCTTGATACAGACTCTTGCATTAATGCTGTGTACGAAGATTCATGTGTAGAAGAGAAGAGAAGTTTAAGGTCTGATAATGGCACGAATTCTGTTGGAGCAAACAAAGAGTTAAAGCGAAGCCTGGCTGCTTTGAATAATGGGAAAATCCAGGGTGCCTTCATTCGAGATGGGATTAAGTGGCCAGCGGCCACACATCAAGGTGGCATTTGGGAGCGTCTGATTCGCTCAGTAAGAAGCATACTTACCTCTATTCTTGGACAGCTGGTATTGGATGATGAAGGCCTGCAGACCATGTTTTGTGAGTTAGAGGCAATCCTAAATGACAGACCCATCACAAAGGTCTCTGATGACCCCCATGACCTCGAGGCAGTAAAAACGGTCTATACAGTAGTTAATACTAGGTAACTACACAAGTAGTTAAAACTGTCTATACAACTAGCTAAACGTATTTAAAGTAATTAAAAGTAGTTAAAACAATCTAACTGTATATAAAGTAGTTAAAAGTAGTTAAAACAATCTAACTGTATATAAAGTAGTTAAAAGTAGCTCCACCTCGAGCAGCTCCAACAGTAAAATACTGCTCTGACACTGATACATCAGTATTAACACTCTAACAATGTTATATGTATTATAACACTCACTCGTTCAACAGGGCCCCAAGTACTTTCGATACTTTAAGTATGTTTTTGCTGATAATACTTTTGTACTTTTACTTAAGTAGGATTGGACAAAATGCAGTTTGATTAAATAGTTCCACTGTTCTTGGAGAGATAACGTTCATCTGCATAAAAGTCCCCCAAAATCATAATTTGCTGCAAAAGAAATAACAATGCCTGCAGAGCCGGACAGAAAAATAAGAGGCTGCTCGTGGACCGTCTGTTACTGCCAGTCGAAAACAGTACAGTAGAAGTATAACGTAGCACAAAATACGCAAGTAAAGTACAAGTATGTCAGACTTGTACTTAAGTAGAGTACTTGAGTAAATACTTAATACATTCTGCTGCTGACAGGTAGACACGTGGCTTTGATGAGCAGCTTAATGAGAAAGAGACACACACACACGTCAGTCCTAAACCAGCTCCTGTATATCGTATCGTCTCGTCACATGAAAAAATAGAGACTTCATTGGACATCAACATACATATTACCCAACAATCATCACTGTATGTCTGTTTATGACAAAAATACCAAAGAAAATAAGAAATTATTCATTTAATTGAAGAGTTTTTTTACGTATAGTTTATTTGTAGTTCATGTAGAATAAGCATATCATTTTGTTATAGATATATATAATAATTTAGGTATATCAAGTTGTTGTTATAGCAACAGAGACCACCAAGTAATTTAAGGGAAACATAACAAAACTGTAAATATAAAAAATAAGACATTTGGAGGGCATTATACCAAATTTGTAAATTGGAGGATGTATCGTACAGGAACAGACTGCAAACTCGATCATATTATTGATCCATTTGGTTCATTATTATGTGCCTTCAACTGTAAAGACATTATAGACAAATTAAAGGAAACGGTGGCCAAAAAAGTGAACAGTCTTTGTCTTTTTGTCACACTCAGATTTACATATGTGTAATCATTCAGATTGTTGGATCTGAACAATGATTAGTCGCTCAAACAGGCAGTTATTGATAAACTAGCTGCTGGTCTTCATGGCTCCACACACACAAGTCAAAATAATGAAACATGAACAATTTAAAATGACACGGTATCGATGAAAAAGAAAAGATTAAACGAACCAAACATAAAGATCAGAAACTAAGTGAAATCATTTAACATGTGAAAAGGAAAATAATAGAAACAAAAAACAACTAAATAACAAAAAAATAAAAAGAATTAAAAACATTAACTAAAATACAAATAGACATATCTTTGGAATAATGAGGCAGCAGGAGGACAGGTGCAGCTTAACAGGTTAAATCCAGAGACTTTATAACAAATAAACAACATCATGAATATAATCCTCCTCTTTATCTCTAACTGCTCTGTTCCACTGTCACACAGACCTTCAGTGGTGAGATCTTCAGTGGGAGTTTATCCCAAGTGTCAATGAATGGAAACAGCCTCTCAGTGAAAGTGTGTGTGAAGGTGTGTATGTGTGTGTTAGTATCAGGATCAGAGAACGACAGCTTTCCTCTGTTCCAGTCCAGATTCACTCTGATCCTCTGGAGCTTCTTCTGCACTCGGAGATCAGTGAGTGGAGCTGGTAGTGAGCGTGCTAAGTATTTACCTTTATAGAGCCATATTCCCCATAATCCAGACAGTATGTCTCCCTTCCTCTGGACAGACTCTGCTAACACACCCAGTAACCAGCCTGTACTGTCTCCAACCTGGACATCCCAGCTGTGAGTCCCTGAGTTAAAGCTCTCAGAGCCCAGGACAGACCAGTATTCATCAAACCTCTCTGGATTATCAGGAAGCTGCTGTCTCTCTCCTCGTCTCACACTGGTCAGATCTTCAGACAGGATGAGTTCTGGACGAGCAGTGTTTGGGTCCAGAATCAGAGGAGTGTAGGAGACCATGTCCTTCATCTTGTTCCAGATGTTGAAGGTCAGGTTGCCCAGGTGTTTGGCCTGGTCTATCAGAGCTCCTGAGAGCAGCTGTGGATCCTCCAGCAGGGGGCGCTGCTGGACTCTTTCCACTGCAGCCTTGTAGTTGTGCAGGAATGAGACGTCTTCAGCTCTCAGCTCCTCCTCTGTGGCTCTGACTGTGTCTGAAAGAGCTGCTATCTCTCTGCTCAGAGCCTCCATCTTCTCCTTCATCATCTGACTCTTCTGCTCCTCTTCCTCCCTCAGTGCAGCCATCCTGGCCTCCTCTTCCTCTTCTAGAAACTGGTGAAGCTTCTTAAACTGCTCCTTAATCTGCCTCTCTGTGTGTCGGGCCTGGACCTTAATGTGTTCTGCTGTTTGATCAAACTTCACTTTAACTTGTTCAGAAACCTTTAACTTCTCCTTTAAGGGCTCCAGAGTTTCCTGAAGTTCCTTCTTGTGTTGTCGTGCAGCTTCATCGATGGGTTTGAATCTGTGGTTGCTGTGTTTTTCTGAATCTCTGCAGACGACACACACTGGCTGCTGATGGTCCAGACAGAAGAGTTTCAGTTTCTCAGAGTGCAGACTACAGAGAGGCTCTGAAGCTCTCTGATCTCTCTCCTGTAAGAAGGCCTCACACAGGTTCTTCAACACCAGGTTTAATGGTGGTTGATCCCTTGAAGATCTTCTCTTACAAACTGGACACTCCTGTTTTGGTTTCTCTCTCCACCAGCTCTTCAGACAGTCTTTACAGAAGCTGTGGCTACATGACAGAAGAACAGGATCTCTAAAGACCTCATGACAGACCGGACAGCAGAGATCCTCCTCTGATCTGGAAGCCATTTAGTCTCTGAGTGAAGCTGAAAACACAGCAGACAGAAAGTACAGTCAGTCATGGCTCCCCTCCCTCCTCTACTTACTTTCACTTTGAGTCCTGCTTTTAGTCAAATTCACATTCAGTGTGTGGAGCGTCAGCAGGTTGAAGCAGCAGTGTTGTAGTTTTCCACTTTTCTCTCCTGTAGCTGAACTCACTCAGAGGAAGTTGTTAGTTTGGTCTGAAGGTGAATCTGATGGTCTGTTTTTCAGTCTGTGCGTCTCTCTTTAGTGAGGAAGAAGAACAAACTGTAGCAGGAGGCAGACATCAAAGAGAAAATGTACTTCAGGACAGAGACTCTGGGAGAGTGAAGTTAAACATTACAGTTTTATTTTAGTCCACACCCATGAGAGTCAGTTTTACAACACAGTCATATCAGCTCTGTTAGAGGGCAAAGTCTCCATTCAACACTTGACAACTACCACCGAAGTCTCAGCTGTTATTGACCCTGTGGGAAAAAAGAATGCTGTATATGTTTCTCTGACTCAATAAAAGCCATTTGCCTAAGCTACAAGAGCAGATGTGTGTACACGTCCCTTCAGACGGTGAAAACCTGATTCAGAGGCGGAAAATCCTGAAACTTGTGATAAATGTCCAACACCTCCTTTGCCTACAGTGGTGTATAGTACAAAACAATATGTCCCGGTTCCACACGGAGCTTCAGGCTCATTATGTTCGATGCCATGGCGCTCATAACGACGAGTGGCAAAGAGGCCTGATGACAAACAGTGGGGAGTAACTCATCCCGCTGTTAGACGGCGTTGCAGCTGCCTCTGAAGCCTGGGGCGCTGTGCTCTGCGGCCGCGAAGCGCTGGAGGGGCGTCTTTGAGAAAACAAGTCACAGCGGGAGGGACCGTGGTCTCGGTGAGGCTCACGCCGTGGAGAGCGAGCCCTACGAGGGATATGGTTTTGCAGGGGAACCGACTCCTTCTGCTGCTGGTCTAAGTTGTGTGTTTGGTGGGAGGGGCTTTGCGGAGTGATTCGAGGCAGCAGAGAGAGAGGAGGAAGGTTTTGCCAAGGTTGCACAGATTCTGCCTCCCCACCCCCAGCTTTAAGCACTATAAATACAAGTCTATCTATAAAGCAGAGTAACATCATGTTTTCATGTAGACAGCAGCCATCCAATATACAGAACTCAAGTCTTTACAACTAAACACAATTAACACACAGACCTCAAGATGTAAACAATACCAAGCTTTACTGTTCAACCAACAATCAGACGCATAAAAGGGCCACAGAGGCGTTGACATGTTTTAGAATGATGGATTCCAACAATGAGGAGAGAGCTAGAAGAAGAGAGAGTGTGAATGAGAGGAGGTAGACGAGGGTCAGGAAGAGTGAGGGCAAGATCTCCCAGTTAATTGAAATCAATCAACCAACATGTGCAATATTTACTTATTAAAACATTTTTGCGCACATCAACACATCACTCAATCTATCATGATTGCATACTTATTTAGGGCCCCTAAAAGAGCATTTTTGAAGTACTAATAGAAACACCCCTCTGGACTGGCTTACATATGGTACGTTCTGGTTGCCCCTCTCTACTAATAGGCTTGTTCGAGATGAGCCAGGCCTGCGCAGAATCGATCACCAGCAATTGCCGCACAATGCCGGTTAGATTTGTGTCCGACTTGATCCGACTTGATCCCGACTTGCTCTGACGTCATGCACATGTGGGCAACGATAACCTCACGAGATCGAGGCGTCTGCAGTTTTTTGGCCATTTTCACATAGAATCAGGCATTGCAGCGATTCCCCGCAGGGTTTTCTCCAAAAGTTGAATCCGTTTCAAATTTTTTGCTGCAGGCCGCTGTGTGTTTTTGCAGCACCCCCTGCGGCCCGCACCGCCGCAGCCTGAATGCAGTACACCGGTTCAAATGAACGGGAAAATCTGTGTTTTCACCCAAGTGCCTGATTCTATGTGAATTCTGCCTTAGAGCCAGGTGCTGCAGGTGCTCTCCACCGACTGCAAGACCCAGGGCATGATGGGAAACACCTGGCTGTCGCCTGATCAAAGAGCTGATTGGCTCTTAATTTTGACCACAAACATCACATTTTACAGAAAATCCTAATTTTCTGTGTAACTGTAATATTTAATGCGAGATTGTTGCTGTATGTTGTGCAGTGAAGGTTTAATATGTTAAGCATTTCTTGTGTGGTTGATAATAATAATAATAATAAAGTTTATTTCAGTTATAACTATCCGAATGCGGTCTGCAAACTACAGGTAGCCTACAGGTGGATCTAACAGGATGTAAATATTTCTGTGACTTCCTGTATATTCGTTGAAGGCATGGATGTATAATAAGACCTGGATACGGTGCCGCCGCTCAGCCTTGCTTCCAGTTTTTTCCACTGGCCACTCGCGGTATTGCAGCGAAAAATCCCCCTGCGGGGCCAGTGGGGGGAAACACTACTGCGCATATTCAGTGGGCTGCATAAACCGGAGGTAAACCCAGAAGCTAGAAACGTTTTCGGCGTATGCACCAGGTGAGCAATTCTCATTGGAATGAATAGGCGCCATCTTTGGGTCCAGATCCAGTTCTTAGAATACATTCATGGCTGAAGGCTGCTGGAAACTGTCTGACTTGACTACTGCTGTTTGTCACAGCGCCCCCTGCTGCTTCCGTCTGATCTCGTCCACTTTCCAAGCGAAACGCAGTTCATCTCCAACGGGTCTAATGACTTCGGACCCTCCCACTTCCGGTTTGACAGTCGGACCAGGAAACTCTGCATGAGCTGAGAACAGATGGATGAAAACAAACCAAACACTTGGTGACCCAAGAATATTTCAATGAATGACCTCAGAGTTAAACTGTGTGTTTCTTGATGGTATTTCTTACCACTGGTTGTGATTACTATTTGCATAACACAGAAGGCTGAAATGATTTAACTGTTAGCAAATGCTAGCTTACCATGCTAATGCTAATGCTAGCCTTACAGACTGGCAATTGTTTGATTCTGTTGTTGTAAAGATGAACTTAGTCAGTTCTCTAGTTCAACTCATAGCTTTATTTCTATATCACAACAGCTAATGTTACCACATACTGACGTTACGTACCACCCCGTGGTCCCTACTGGACAACATGAACATTTCCTGACTCCTGTGTAGCAATAGTGACACCGTGTGGTGGGAGTGTTAATCTAATCATTACAGCAATGATACTTGAACACTGGGGAAGTAGTGCAACAATGGTGTTAAGCAACAATCCTATCAGCCGACAAGAAGGAATTAAAAATAGAATTGAATGTCCCTTGACAGACATGATCAGCAGACGTTTGGCAGAAACTAGCTGGAAATTAAGTTGACGTGAAATGTTACCAAATAGACATATATTTGGAATAATGAGGCAGCAGGAGGACAGGTGCATCTTAACAGGTTAAATTCACAACATGCATTAAAAAAATGTTAATTTTCAATAGTATTTAATACATAGCTGAATGTTTCTTTGTATTTTCTCTATACAAAATGAATTCATCACCCAGGTTTTTAAGAAATAACTATTTTTATTGTCTTGCTTTGTAGTGAACAAAATGTTGTTTACATCTCTAAAGTCTTGCAGACATGCGTCAAAATGACCCGCCAGGATGAAAGTCAACAGTACAATTTATTTTCTGAAATGAGACAAAACATAATGACACTTGTGTCAAATGTATTGTTTTTGCAGAAAGTTTCACTAAACTAAAAGCAATGAACACTTGAAATGTCTTCATTTGTGACTTTCCAGGAGAAGAAGTTATTTTATTGATTTTAAAACCTGACTCTCAATGGGCTATGTCCCCAGTGTGTATCCTCTGTATGTATGTCACTTGTTTTTGTTAGGGTGGGTAGTGCAGGCAGCAGGGAATGGACCCAAATGCAGACGAACAAGGAGGCTTGTAGCGACTAGAATCGTAGAAAACAATTGCCGCTGAGAGGCTAAGCAGGCTCTTCACTGTGACTCGCTTGTACAAAAACATACTGAGATCCGGATGCGTTTTATGTAGTTTATTGGAACGAAAAAGCATAAGCAAAGTTGTATTGAAATAATTGTACAAAAAAAGACTAAATATCGGAGCCCGACTCGCCCTCTTTGTCTGAATCCCGCCACCCAAGTGAACAGGTAAATAACGTGAAACCACACCCCAGTGCCAATTACGGGAAGTGAGAGTAACCAAAAAGAACGTGTGCGGCTTATACAAATAATAAACACAGGATAAATACACATTTTGGATCCTACAAGGCTTGTGAAGTTCAATTCTTTATTTACACCAAAAGATGAGCTTACATGCTACAGGTTGGCAGGCAGGTACACAGGCAACAGGCAACTGACAGGTCCAGGTTACAGAAGCACGAGGGAACATACAAAGGGCAAGACAGGAACATGGAAACTAAACACATGGCAAACAGTATGAACCAACAAGAAAACAACGGAAGGGGGCCGGTATAAGTAGGGAGTGACTGATGAGGGAATGAATTGCAGGTGGGGAGACGGGCAAGGAGGCTCAGGTGAGGGGAATGAGGTGATTGAAAAGCAAATGGGAGTGGCAGGTTCTTGAATGAGAGGAGAAAGTCTGAGGGCATCTTGTGGACTAATGAAGAATATCACTGGGACCTGACTTGACTTGAATTAACTGGCCTTGCAGTGACGGCTCTACTGTCTGTAGCTGTGAGTTTGTTTTACCCATAACAATAAAAACATGTTTTAATACAGAGAACATGAAGGTCCAATAGAAGCAATGTACATTTAGTTAAGGTGGAAACATGTTCAAGCAGTAAGAGGCTCCTGTAACTGCAGGATGTGTATGACAAATGCAAAGAGAGCGCTGCAAAATATTTGAAGAAACCAGAAGAAACCAGATTTAGCCAAATAAATGTATTTCCACACAAATTCTAACCTCCAAAGCCTCCATTTTATTATACATACTTTGATACCACTCAAATGTTATGGGTAGACACGGTACTTTCTTTAATACCGTGTCTATGCTAGATAAGAAGGTTCACATTTTTATGTCCATCCATCAGTTCATTAAGCCAACCAGCTATGTGTTTTTTTACAAACTCTATAAAGTCAACGTTCACACAGTCAGCATCGATAAGTGACGTTCCTCTTTTAAATTTCATCCTGACAAACCGGTGAAGAAATCCTAGACGGTGAAACGTCTCAAGTTGGGTGAAACCGTCAAAGAACCAGCAGCCGGCAGCAGCTGTCTGGTGGCTGGATGGGGGGGGGCAAACAACGTTGTCCAGAAAATGTCAGATGTCCTGATGTCTGTGAAGTGCAGCTCTCCTGAATATTTCAACCATGACCCTGTTATCACAAGCGGCAAGATATGTGCTGGTTCAGACGGTAAAAACGGGGCTGATACCTGTGAGGTAAGTACGCTCTGAATGTTTTGTGCAGGAGGTAAGCAGCCTGTCACCAACACATCACCACTTCAACTGCTGTGCATGCGCCTAAAAATGACATGTCATGTATTTAGTCCCTCTCTAGGGGGAGTCAGGAGGGCCACTGTTGTGCAATGGAGCGCTAGTCTGAGTCACTTCTTTTGGACGGAGGTGTGGTCTGATTACAAGTCCTGGAGTGAAGTCCTGTCTGTCAGAAAAACAACTCAGCTGGATCAAAAAGACAATAAAGAAGTCTGAAGTATAGTCAGTAAGTCAGCGTCTATCTTTATATGTCTTTTATGCTACTTGCACTTTATCCTCATTAGTTATACTGTATAGGATTTATATTATAGAACACTGGTTACCAACATTTTTATGTCCAGCAGCCTTATCAGATGGGCTCGAGCACCTCTTCATCCCAGCCCTCCGATTTATGGGATTCATGGAATAGTTTGATAATATTTCAGCACAGAGAAAGCACAGTGGCTATGGTGGATCTGTGGCTGCACATATGAACCCATTCAAGAAGATCTTTGAATTTACTGTCCCATAAACTTCTCCCCTGAGTAGCGATTGTCCAATCATAGCTTAGACACCGTAACCTTTTTGACTGTTTGTATTTTCCTTTTCTTGCTCTTTATATGTGACTATTTTGTTTTTATTTTCATTTAAAGTTTCTGTTGTCTCTTTTTTCATATGTAGACATTTCACTTATTGTCTTATCTTTATATTGGGGGTGTTTTGCCCTTTCTTGTTTTATGAAGGGAGAAACAGCAGAGAAAGACTCAGTTCTTAAATCACCAACATTACACAAAGTGACTGAACTCAAACTGAGACGTCCACCTTAAAACTGAGATGTCCACCTTAAAAAGAACGACTCCTCCTCTGACTAAATGACTAACAGCAGATTTCAGCTATTGGAAACTGAATGAAAAACGATTTTACAGATAAAATCATCTCGGCTTCATATGTTTTATATGTGTATATTGTATAAGTTGTGAACATTTCATATATGTGATTAAACATTGATTTTAATGATTGGAAACTTCATAATCTGGAATTGAATTTAAAAGAAAGTTTGTTGGATATGAACAATAATTAGTCAAACAGGCAGTTATTGATAAACTGGCTGCTGGTCTTCATGGCTCCACACACACAAGTCAATTTAATAAAACATGAACAATTTAAAATGACACGGTATCAATGAAAAAGAAAAGAATATGATTCTATGGGTATTCTATTTTATTTTAAAGCACATATAAACAAATCAAAACTAACTATATAAAATAGTTAAAACTAGCTAACTGTCTAACGTACTGATCTAAATGTTGCCTATATAAAATAGTTAAAACTAGATAAGTGTATTTGAAGTCATTAAACTAGCTAAATATATATAAAGTAGTTAAAACTACTAAAGTTGTTCTATAGATGCTCATTACTAAATTTGGCTTACATCTGTCTAACAACCAAAATAAAATTAAAGAGAAACTTAACACCCTCTGAAAATCTTGTTTTTACTGACCTCCAGTGGTTTAACTTGTCACCTTGCTGCAGTGATGTACAGGTGTACTCCAGGACACCATGACATCACTGTTGGGTGTGGTCAGAGGTGAAACAGGCTTGAAGCTTTCAACTAGAGAGGGCAGCAAAACACAGCTTCTCAGCCTGGTGTTAAGTTACTCTTTAAATAACAGTACCAGCACTTTTGTACAGTGATGCCCAGGTATTTGAATTACGGGTGAGAATCACAGAGGAACTCATTGTCCTGCAGAGCCGGACAGAAAAATAAGAGGCTGCTCGTGGCCCCTCAGCCACCAGGGGGCCTCCAATCAAAGTTAAGGGGCTCGATTTTGGTGTCGGAGCAGAATATTACAGTTTCTTCTCGTCTGTTCCACTTTCTAGATTCTTCAACCTGCTCACATGTGATCACACAGGAAAAATACAGTTTTATTCTGATTATGGCATCAAGACAGAATAAAGATGAATAAGTAACTCTTACCAGCATCTGTAATCCACAACAGCTAGTTCACTGATGGCCTTTCCTTTACACTTGTGACTCTCTTTACAGACATCTGAGGGCAGCAGGTATTGTGTTTCTAACTGGAGTGATGTTTCACTCTGTCAAACCACAATTTCACATGTGAGATCCACTGGTTAAATTTTGTGCAACCAGCACCAGACTGTTGCAAAATAACCACAGAAACCTCCGTGCTCGTGTACACATCAAACATCCCTGATAATTAATTACTCCACACACTTTCTACTGCAAATCAACAGGCGTGTCGGAGACGGACACATTAACAGCAGTTCACACAGCTCCATGAAAAGTGTAGATCAATTAAAATGTCTCTCTCCGCCAATAACTCCCTCAGGACCGTCCGTTCCTGCCAGTCGAAAACAGTACAGTAGAAGTATAAAGTAGTACAGAATACGCAAGTAAAGTGCAAGTATGTCAGACTTGTACTTAAGTAGAGTACTTGAGCAAATACTTAATACATTCTGCTGCTGACAGGTAGACACGTGGCTTTGATGAGCAGCTTAATGAGAAAGAGACACACACACACGTCAGTCCTAAACCAGCTCCCGTATATCGTATCGTCTCGTCACATGAAAAAGTAGAGACTTCATTGGACAACATCAACATACATATTACCCAGCAATCATCACTGTATGTCTGTTTATGACAAAAATACCAAAGAAAATAAGAAATTATTCATTTAATTCAAGAGTTTTTTTATGTATAGTTTATTTGTAGGTTATGTAGAATAAGCACATCATTTTGTTATAGATATATATAATAATTTAGGTATATAAAGTTGTTGTTATAGCAACAGAGACCACCAAGGAATTTAAGGAAAACATAACAAATCTGCAAATATAAAGAATAAGACATTTGGAGGGCATTATACCAATTTGTAAATTGGGGGATGTATCGTACAGGAACAGATTGCAAACTCGATCATATTATTGATCCATTTAGTTCATTAATATGTGCCTTCAACTGTAAAGACATTATAGACAAATTAAAGGAAACGGTGCCCAACAAAGTGCACAGTCTTTGTCTTTTTATCACACTCAGATTTACATATGTGTAATCATTCAGATTGTTGGATCTGAACAATGATTAGTCGCTCAAACAGGCAGTTATTGATAAACTACCTGCTGATCTTCATGGCTCCACACACACAAGTCAAAATAATGAAACATGAACAATTTAAAATGACACGGTATCAATGAAAAAGAAAAGATTAAATGAACCAAACATAAAGATCAGAAACTAAGTGAAATCATTTAACATGTGAAAAGGAAAATAATAGAAATAAAAAGCAACTAAATAACAAAAAAATAAAAACAATTAAAAACAATAACTAAAATATAAATAAACATATATTTGGATCAATGAGGCAGCAGGAGGACAGGTGCAGCTTAACAGGTTAAATTCAGAGACTTTTTAACATATAAACAACATCTTGAATATGATCCTCCTCTTTATCTCTAACTGCTCTGTTCCACTGTCACACAGACCTTCAGTGGCGAGATCTTCACTTCATCCTCAGTGTCAATGTATGGAAACATCCTCTCAGTGAAAGTGTGTGTGAAAGTGTGTATGTGTGTGTTAGTATCAGGATCAGAGAACGACAGCTTTCCTCTGTTCCAGTCCAGATTCACTCTGATCCTCTGGAGCTTTTTCTGCACTCGGAGAACAGTGAGTGGAGCTGGTGGTGAGTATGCTGAGTATTCACCATTATAGAACCGTATTCTCCATAATCCAGACAGTATGAGTCCCTTCCTCTGGATAGACTCTGCTAACACACCCAGTGACCAGTATGTATTGTCTCCAATCTTTACATCCCAGCTGTGAGTCCCTGAGTTAAAGCCCTCAGAGCCCAGGACAGACCAGTAATAATCAAACCTCTCTGGATTATCAGGAAGCTGCTGTCTCCCTCTTCGTCTCACACTGGTCAGATCTTCAGACAGGATGAGGTCTGGACGAGCAGTGTTTGGGTCCAGAATCAGAGGAGTGTAGGAGACCATGTCCTTCATCTTGTTCCAGATGTTGAAGGTCAGGTTGCCCAGGTGTTTGGCCTGGTCTATCAGAGCTCCTGAGAGCAGCTGTGGATCCTCCAGCAGGGGGCGCTGCTGGACTCTTTCCACTGCAGCCTTGTAGTTGTGCAGGAATGAGACGTCTTCAGCTCTCAGCTCCTCCTCTGTGGCTCTGACTGTGTCTGAAAGAGCTGCTATCTCTCTGCTCAGAGCCTCCATCTTCTCCTTCATCATCTGACTCTTCTGCTCCTCTTCCTCCCTCAGTGCAGCCATCCTGGCCTCCTCTTCCTCTTCTAGAAACTGATGAAGCTTCTTAAACTGTTCCTTAATCTGCCTCTCTGTGTGTCGGGCCTGGACCTTAATGTGTTCTGCTGTTTGATCAAACTTCACTTTAACTTGTTCAGAAACCTTTAACTTCTCCTTTAAGGGCTCCAGAGTTTCCTGAAGTTCCTTCTTGTGTTGTCGTGCAGCTTCATCGATGGGTCTGAATCTGTGGTTGCTGTGTTTTTCTGAATCTCTGCAGACGAGACACACTGGCTGCTGATGGTCCAGACAGAAGAGTTTGAGTTTCTCAGAGTGCAGACTGCAGAGAGGCTCTGAAGCTCTCTGATCTCTCTCCTGTAAGAAGGCCTCACACAGGTTCTTTAACACCAGACTAAGAGGTGGTTCTGTCTTTGAAGATCTTCTCTTACAAACTGGACACTCCTGTGTTGGTTTCTCTCTCCACCAGCTCTTCAGACAGTCCTTACAGAAGCTGTGGCTACATGACAGAAGAACAGGATCTCTAAAGACCTCATGACAGACCGGACAGCAGAGATCCTCCTCTGATCTGGAAGCCATTTAGGCTCTATGTGAAGCTGAAAACACAGCAGACAGAAAGTACAGTCAGTCATGGCTCCCCTCCCTCCTCTACTTACTTTCACTTTGAGTCCTGCTTTTAGTCAAACTCACATTCAGTGTGTGGAGCGTCAGCAGGTTGAAGCAGCAGTGTTGTAGTTTTCCACTTTTCTCTTCTGTAGCTGAACTCACTCAGAGGAAGTTGTTAGTTTGGTCTGAAGGTGAATCTGATTGTCTGTTTCTCAGTCTGTGCGTCTCTCTTTAGTGAGGAAGAAGAACAAACTGGTTTGTCTCAGGTGAGTCGGGTGAGGGGTGGAGCTTTGTCTCTGCTGAATGCTGTTGCTTCACATGTAACACAGGGGTGTGTTTCATTCCAAAGTATTGATTCATTGCTGAAAATGTAGACTGATAGTGCGCAGCAGGCTGTTGCCTAAGTACAGTACTTGAGTAAATGTACAATATGCTGTACTTTGCATTCCAGATTTCCTGATTTGCAGCTGTTATTTAGGTTAATAAACCATCTGCATCCTCTGTAGGAAAAATAAAAAGTATTGGATGTTAATGAGAGAGAGTGAGTGAGAATAACGCATTACCACCTCCCTCTGGACTGGACTGCATATAGCTGGGAAAACGAAGATGGATGTTAACACCATGAATGTGTTCAGTAAATTAAATGGCAAACTGCACGTTCACTTTTCATATTTCTTGTACGCAAATGGAGAGTTTGGCTTGATGATGGCAAAATATTAGGAGTCATCCTCTGGTGAAAAACACATATTCAAAGACCTTTTATGAAGTCTGGACCGTGTATCTTTGTCTATTGAGGAAAAATATAATATACAGTCATATTCTCTGTAATCTTCAGGTGCATTATGATTGATGTTGCCACTCCAAGCTGGTACCTTTAAACCTTTATTTATTTCATTAAAGTCTCATTGCTACAGTAGATTCATCTGGATGGTGGAGTATTGTCCTGGTTGACATTGCCAATAAAGTGAGTTCACAATAGAGGCCATTTGTACTTTCAGGTATCACAATAAACTACCCAAGTTGATCAATGACCGATTCAGATAATCAGCAAGCTGCAACACCTTCCACATATTAATGTTTAAACAGTTCTGGCTATAACTCTAATAACACTTCTTTACAATTATTGATTGATGCAAGATCTTTAAAGTCTGTTTGTTGATCATTTGTCCAAACGTCTTTTCTTGGCTGGTGTGTCTGATGACTGTTCTCTCTTCCTGTTTGTTGTCTTATTCTTCTTCTTCTGTGGTGCTGCCGGCTCGGCCCTCTTCTTCTTCTGTGGTCCTGTTAGTGTCCAATTTACATTAACAGAACAATATTGAAATGTGCAGTTGATCCAGAACAAATACATATTGAAGGACAGGTTCATCTTTTAAACACCTGTTTAAACAACTTATATGTCCATATGTACATTAAAAGCATTAATGCTGCTGTAATTGTTCCTCCTGTCTGTGAGTATTATTAACCGGTGTGCTTGATGTGGGCTTTGTAGATAATTGGCGGACTTTCTGGAGAAGACCTGGTCTGATTAGGAGAGATGGCATTCATCCCACTTTGGATGGAGCCGCCCTCATATCTAGAAATCTGACCGAGTTTATTAGTGGCCCAAAGCCATGACAACTCAGAGTTCAGACCATAGACTTAATACAGTCTGTGCTCCAGACCAGGAGGCAGAGTTGCAGTCCTACACGCTTCTCTGCGCTTCCATTAGAGCAGTTACCCACCCTAAACTCCACAGAGAGGTTGTCTGCCCCCAGACCACTTGAATTATTTAAATCAAAAGTAAACAGAAGAAGAGTTACACATAAAAACCTAGTAAAAAGTAAAACCACCACTGCAGTACAACAAAAGAGGAGAATTAAATGTGGACTCTTAAACATCAGATCTCTCTCATCTAAAGCTGTTCTAGTAAACGATCTAATATCAGATCATAATATTGATTTATTTTGTCTCACTGAAACCTGGCTGTGTCAAGATGAATATGTCAGCCTAAATGAATCCACTCCCCCCAGTCACATTAATACTCACATTCCTCGAGGCTCAGGCCGAGGAGGTGGAGTTGCAGCCATCTTCGACTCAAGCCTATTAATCAAACCTAAACCTAAATTAAATTATAACTCGTTCGAAAGCCTTGTTCTTAGCCTTTCACACCCAACCTGGAAAACAGTACAGCCAATTCTATTTGTTATAGTGTACCGAGCTCCTGGACCGTATTCTGAATTTTTATCTGAATTCTCAGAGTTCTTATCAGGTTTAGTCCTTAAAACGGATAAAATAATTATTGTAGGTGATTTTAATATTCATGTGGATGTAGAAAATGATAGCCTTAGTGCTGCGTTTATCTCATTACTAGATTCGATTGGCTTCTGTCAGAGTGTACATGAACCCACTCACTGTTTTAACCACACCCTCGACCTTGTTCTTGTTTATGGGATTGAAATTGAACATCTAATAGTCTTTCCACAGAATTCTTTTTTATCAGACCATTTTCTATTAACTTTTGAATTCCTATTACTGGACTACACGCCATTAGGCAAACATTCCTACACTAGATGTCTATCTGATAGTGCTGTAGCTAAATTTAAGGAAGTGATTCCATCGGCATTAAATTCAGTTCCATGTCTCAATGTAACAGATGACTCCTATGCTAACTTTAGTCCCTCCCAAATTGATCATCTTGTTGATAGTGCTGCAGGCTCACTACGAATAACACTCGACTCTATCGCCCCTCTAAAAAAGAAGATAATAAAACAGAGGAGGTTAGCTCCATGGTATAACCCGCAAACCCGCAAATTAAAACAAACATCGCGAAAACTTGAAAGGAATTGGCGTTCCACCAATCTGGAAGAATCACGTTTAGCCTGGCAAGATAGTCTTAAAATTTATAGGAAGGCCCTCCGTAATGCCAGAGCAGCTTACTACTCATCATTAATAGAGGAAAATAAGAACAACCCCAGGTTTCTGTTCAGCACTGTAGCCAGGCTGACAGAGAGTCACAGCTCTGTTGAGCCATGTATTCCTATAGACCTCAGTAGTAATGACTTCATGAGCTTCTTTAAAGATAAAATTCTAACTATTAGAGAAAAAAATTCAGCACCTCCTGCCCTCAGTTGGTACTGACTTATCTTCAAACACAGGAACCTTAGAAACAACTGTTAAACCTGTACATTTAGACTGCTTTTCTCCCATCAACCGTAATCAACTAACTTCCATGATTTCCTCATCTAAGCCATCAACGTGTCTTTTAGACCCCGTCCCAACTAGGCTGCTTAAAGAAATTTTACCCTTAGTTAGCACTTATGTACTAGATATGATCAATCTGTCCTTATTTAAAGGCTATGTGCCACAGTCCTTTAAAGTAGCTGTAATTAAGCCTCTTCTTAAAAAGCCCACTCTTGATCCAGGGATTTTGTCAAATTATAGACCTATATCTAACCCTCCTTTTCTCTCTAAGGTCCTTGAGAAAGCAGTCGCCAATCAGTTGTGTGACTTTCTACACAACAACAAGCTGTTTGAGGATTTTCAGTCAGGATTTAGAGTGCATCATAGCACAGAGACAGCACTGGTGAAAGTTACAAATGACCTTCTAATTGCATCAGACAAAGGACTTGTCTCTGTACTTGTCTTACTAGATCTTAGTGCTGCATTCGATACCATTGACCATCACATTCTATTACAGAGACTAGAACATTTAATTGGCATTAAAGGTACTGCACTAAGCTGGTTTAAATCCTATTTATCAGATCGATATCAGTTTGTACACGTTAATGATGAATCCTCTATGCACGCCAAAGTTAGTCACGGAGTTCCACAAGGTTCTGTGCTTGGACCAATTCTATTTACCTTGTATATGCTTCCTTTAGGCAATATTATTAGGAAGCACTCCATAAATTTTCATTGTTATGCAGATGATACCCAATTGTATTTATCGATCAAGCCAGATGAAACCAATCAATTAGCTAAACTTCAGGCATGCCTTAAGGACATAAAGGCCTGGATGACCTGCAATTTTCTGATGTTAAACTCAGACAAAACCGAAGTTATTGTACTTGGCCCCGAACACCTTCGAAACACATTATCTAAAGATATAGTTTCTCTAGATGGCATTGCCCTGGCCTCCAGCGAAACCGTAAGGAATCTTGGAGTTATCTTTGATCAGGATATGTCCTTTAACTCCCACATAAAACAAACTTCAAGAACTGCCTTTTTTCATTTACTTAACATTGCAAAAATCAGGCACATCCTATCTCAAAAAGATGCAGAAAAACTAGTCCATGCATTTGTTACGTCTAGGCTGGACTATTGCAACTCTCTATTATCAGGCTGCCCCAATAAATCCCTTAAGACTCTCCAGCTGATTCAGAATGCTGCGGCACGTTTACTGACAAGAACCAGAAAAAGAGAACATATTTCTCCAATATTAGCTTCTCTACACTGGCTCCCTGTAAAATCCAGAATAGAATTTAAAATCCTTCTCCTCACCTTCAAAGCCCTAAATGGTCAGGCACCATCATATCTTAAAGAGCTCATAGGACCCTATTACCCCACTAGAGCACTGGGCTCCCAGAATGCAGGGTTCCTTGTGGTTCCTAGAGTCTCTAAAAGTAGAATGGGAGCCAGAGCCTTCAGCTATCAAGCTCCTCTCCTGTGGAACCAGATCCCAGTTTGTGTACGGGAGGCGGACAACCTCCT
Source organism: Macquaria australasica (assembly GCA_005408345.1). Taxonomy (NCBI): domain Eukaryota; kingdom Metazoa; phylum Chordata; class Actinopteri; order Centrarchiformes; family Percichthyidae; genus Macquaria; species Macquaria australasica. The sequence goes on along the minus strand of SEMN01000177.1, from coordinate 3,774 downwards.
CACATTTAAGAGTAGGCTTAAGACTTTCCTCTTTGATAAAGCTTATAGTAGGGCTGACTCAGGTGACCCCTGAGCCCCCCCTTAGTTATGCTGCTATAGGCCTAGACTGCCGGGGGACTTCCTATGATGCACTGAGCTCCTTTCTCCTCCTCTTCCTCTCCATCTGTACGCCCTCATATCCCATCAATGCTTGTTATTAATTCAACTTCTTCCCGTAGTTGTGTGCTTTCTCTCCTCTCTCTCTCCCTCCCCTTCTGTTGCTTTCTGCAGGTGTTTCTGCCTCTGGAGCTGTGGAGGTCTGGGTCTGTGGTTGCTGCCGCCTGCTGCCCCCGTGCTCCTGCTCTGCACCCGCTGATGCTATTGCTGTTGTTGCTGTTATTAGGTATTGCTATTATAATGTTGCTCTTAGTGTTGTTTCTGTTGGTGTTAACATCAATGCCATTACCATATCTATGCTGTATTGAGCTGCTGTATGTTCTCTTTCCTCCTGCTCTCTCTCTCCCGCTCCCCCCTTCCCCCTTCAACCCAACCGGTCGAGGCAGATGACCGCCCACCTTGAGCCTGGTTCTGCTCGAGGTTTCTACCTGTTAAAAGGGAGTTTTTCCTTGCCACTGTCGCATAGTGCTTGCTCATGGTGGGAACTGTTGGGTCTCTGTAAATATAAAGAGTCGGTCTAGACCTGCTCTATTCGAAAAAGTGCCCTGAGATAACTTTGTTATGATATGGCGCTATATAAATAAAACTGAATTGAATTGAATTGAATTGATCACTCAGTATATAGGTTTCCCTCAGGTCTCATTTAGGCAGGTCTAATAGTTGAGTTCACTTCTTGTTTTGTAAGCTGTATTTGTCAGTAGAGTTATGTTTCGTTGACCTCCTTTAAGGGCCCTATAAATCTTACTTCTGTTCTCTTCACTTATTTCTTTGTGGAATCTTTTTGTTGGAATAAACCAAACCTTTGTCTGAACTTTAAACCTGTGTTACTTTGTGCTTTGACTGCTTGGCCCACAACGGGAGACAACAAATACTTGGTTGGTTTGGTCTTTTCATGGAATTATATGTTTATAAGAAAACCCCAGGCTATTGTCGGTCCTGTTCAGCAGCTTTGAGACCTGCGTCGACCTCGGGAGCTAAGCAGGGTCGGGCCCGGTCAGTACTCGGATGGGAGAGCGCCCGGGAACACCGGGTGCTGTGAGCTCTTTCTTCTCATCGGCAGAGGGCGCTGCTCCTTCCTCGGTGGAGACGACAAATACTTGGTTTGGCCTTTTCATGCAATTATATGTTTATGAGAAAAGCATAGATTATTGTTAGTCATATTCAGCGGTTTTGAGAACTGTTAGTGGCATTTTAGCATCTATAAATATCTTGTCTGCATCAGCTCCAACGGCTTACGGCCATACCACCCTGGATCTGAATATCTGAATTCTCAGAGTTCTTATCAGGTTTAGTCCTTAAAACGGATAAAATAATTATTGTAGGTGATTTTAATATTCATGTGGATGTAGAAAATGATAGCCTTAGTGCTGCGTTTATCTCATTACTAGCTTCGATTGGCTTCTGTCAGAGTGTACATAAACCCACTCACTGTTTTAACCACACCCTCGACCTTGTTCTTGTTTATGGGATTGAAATTGAACATCTAATAGTCTTTCCACAGAATTCTTTTTATCAGACCATTTTCTATTAACTTTTGAATTCCTATTACTGGACTACACGCCATTAGGCAAACATTCCTACACTAGATGTCTATCTGATAGTGCTGTAGCTAAATTTAAGGAAGTGATTCCATCGGCATTAAATTCAGTTCCATGTCTCAATGTAACAGATGACTCATATGCTAACTTTAGTCCCTCCCAAATTGATCATCTTGTTGATAGTGCTGCAGGCTCACTACGAATAACACTCGACTCTATCGCCCCTCTAAAAAAGAAGATAATAAAACAGAGGAGGTTAGCTCCATGGTATAACCCGCAAACCCGCAAATTAAAACAAACATCGCGAAAACTTGAAAGGAATGGCGTTCCACCAATCTGGAAGAATCACGTTTAGCCTGGCAAGATAGTCTTAAAATTTATAGGAAGGCCCTCCGTAATGCCAGAGCAGCCTACTACTCATCATTAATAGAGGAAAATAAGAACAACCCCAGGTTTCTGTTCAGCACTGTAGCCAGGCTGACAGAGAGTCACAGCTCTGTTGAGCCATGTATTCCTATAGACCTCAGTAGTAATGACTTCATGTGCTTCTTTAAAGATAAAATTCTAACTATTAGAGAAAAAATTCAGCACCTCCTGCCCTCAGTTGGTACTGACTTATCTTCAAACACAGGAACCTTAGAAACAACTGTAAAACCTGTACATTTAGACTGCTTTTCTCCCATCAACCGTAATCAACTAACTTCCATGATTTCCTCATCTAAGCCATCAACGTGTCTTTTTAGACCCCGTCCCAACTAGGCTGCTTAAAGAAATTTTACCCTTAGTTAGCACTTATGTACTAGATATGATCAATCTGTCCTTATTTAAAGGCTATGTGCCACAGTCCTTTAAAGTAGCTGTAATTAAGCTCTCTTAAAAGCCCACTCTTGATCCAGGGATTTTGTCAAATTATAGACCTATATCTAACCCTCCTTTTCTCTCTAAGGTCCTTGAGAAAGCAGTCGCCAATCAGTTGTGTGACTTTCTACACAACAACAACCTGTTTGAGGATTTTCAGTCAGGATTTAGAGTGCATCATAGCACAGAGACAGCACTGGTGAAAGTTACAAATGACCTTCTAATTGCATCCGACAAAGGACTTGTCTCTGTACTTGTCTTACTAGATCTTAGTGCTGCATTCGATACCATTGACCATCACATTCTATTACAGAGACTAGAACATTTTATTGGCATTAAAGGTACTGCACTAAGCTGGTTTAAATCCTATTTATCAGATCGATATCAGTTTGTACACGTTAATGATGAATCCTCTATGCACGCCAAAGTTAGTCACTGAGTTCCACAAGGTTCTGTGCTTGGACCAATTCTATTTACCTTGTATATGCTTTCTTTAGGCAATATTATTAGGAAGCACTCCATAAATTTTCATTGTTATGCAGATGATACCCAATTATATTTATCGATCAAGCCAGATGAAACCAATCAATTAGCTAAACTTCAAGCATGCCTTAAGGACATAAAAACCTGGATGACCTGCAATTTTCTGATGTTAAACTCAGACAAAACCGAAGATATTGTACTTGGCCCCGAACACCTTCGAAACACATTATCTAAAAGATATAGTTTCTCTAGATGGCATTGCCCTGGCCTCCAGCGAAACTGTAAGGAATCTTGGAGTTATCTTTGATCAGGATATGTCCTTTAACTCCCACATAAAACAAACTTCAAGAACTGCCTTTTTTCACTTACGTAACATTGCAAAAATCAGGCACATCCTATCTCAAAAAGATGCAGAAAACTAGTCCATGCATTTGTTACGTCTAGGCTGGACTATTGCAACTCTCTATTATCAGGCCGCCCCAATAAGTCCCTTAAGACTCTCCAGCTGATTCAGAATGCTGCGGCACGTTTACTGACAAGAACCAGAAAAAGAGATCATATTTCTCCAATATTAGCTTCTCTACACTGGCTCCCTGTAAAATCCAGAATAGAATTTTAAATCCTTCTCCTCACCTTCAAAGCCCTAAATGGTCAGGCACCATCATATCTTAAAGAGCTCATAGTACCCTATTACCCCACTAGAGCACTGCGCTCCCAGAATGCAGGTTCCTTGTGGTTC
>SEMN01001768.1:0-28383 GCA_005408345.1 Macquaria australasica | reverse complement strand
ATACAGTATTTTGAGATACAACATATCCTAGTGCTGGAGATGGAATTCAAAGAAAATGCAAATATTGCCTAAAATCTATAAGATTGTTTTTGGAGAGTCAGAAATGGATGAATGGTAGAGAGACAGATATAAGGAGGCGACGGAGAAGTGGAGGAGTGAACAGGACAGTGACAGAGGGGGTAAGACATACCTGGAAGAAGCCTGGGGGCATGGGACCACCTGGCATGGCGTCGTTCGGGGGCATGTTGCCCATCACTGGACTGGGCGCTGCCGCTGCGCTCTGAAACATACAAACGTGGTGATTAAACTTGGTGTGTCAGAGTGTGTGTGTCTCTAACTGCTCTACTTTAATATTTATGGACATGATGCACAGGCCACCAAATTACTACAGGGGGCAGTGTCTGCACCTGCAATCCCAGCAAACTCCCCCCCCCCACAGCAGAGAGCAGCAGTTCTGCAGTTTGTTTGGTTATCCAACGAACCGCAGTAGTACAACCTCTCAGATGTCATGTTTCCACAGAACCCCCATATCGTTTTCTTGTATGCAAATCAATGCATCAGTGACAAATTGTGTGGACTGTGGCAATATGTTAATGTATAACTGATTCTTTGGATGTTCCTGAAACACTGGAGGTGACAGTTTATTACGTACAGCTGAGTACATCCAATGCAGTGAAAATAACAGACGTGCAAAAATCTTACTTTTATGAAGTGCATTTTTTCTTCACAGTGTCAGGTCAGGTGTACATACAACTCTATGGTCAGTTTAGAGGCTGTAGGTGTTTCAAAAAAACTGGCAACTCTCTGTTTTTACACAGATACAATTTCCACATTATATAAAAATGTTAAGTTTTCTGACAGTGTTATTATAGTTAGGGAGTTTATAAAGTTACATTTATTGTATTTAGGTGAGTTTCACTTATTATTTATGTATGTACTTCCATAATTTGCTGATTAAAATTCTCTCCATATATGTATTTTTTTTTATAACTAGCATGATTACATTTTTTACACATTGATTTTATATCCTCATATCTAAAATTCTCATCATTTTAATTCTAAATATAGTCAAGTATTTAAACTTGTTAAAAATATAGTAACAAGTCATCAGCAAATAAGTTGAGTTTGTAGTGTTTCTTACGTATTAAAAAGGGCACTAGGTGCTGTTTTAAGAAGGCTTGAATGCAAAAGTTATTGAAAGCAAGAAACAAACTAACAACTAACTCTTAAACCTTCTGTCTGTTTGGAGCTGATGCTTCTTTTCTTCACTTCTGCTCAACTACAAATAACCAACTGCTGTCTAAATTATAACAATGTCTAAGTGAACAAATCAAAATTTTTATACTATGACTTAACTACACCATGCATTTTATTTTGAATTCATAATACACAACGGTATTAGATCATACAATATTAAATTTCCTCAAAGTATATGCAAATTCTAAAATTTAGGAGTACTAGATGCTGTTTGAAGTAGGGATGTCCTGAGCCCATGCTAAGGATCAGTATGGGGCAGATCCATCCATGCATATTTTAATGGATCAGTATCAGCTAAAATAAAGCAGACCGTTAGCTAGTGCAGTCCGTCGCGTTCAGTAGTTAAAAAGACAAACGTTACCGGCAGTAGGTCATAATCAGCTGTTGCTAATTAACATTCATTCCGTGAGTAACTTGATAATGAGCCAAAACAAAACGTGGCCGTTGGCAGGTTAAAGTGCTCTCTGCAGGCCCGTGTCTGTACTGTACCAAAGACTGTTTATAAAAGGTAAAAGCAGCATCACTCGCTAACACCACTGTACAACTGCAAGTGTTTCTTTAGTTTCCACAAATCCAACCGAGTGATACGTCTTCTTTCTTTCACTGATCGCTTCACGTCAATTTCAGTAGTCGCATTCTTCCAGTTGGACTTTCATCAATCATTTAAACTCATCAACTACAGCTTTGAATCAGGACCTTCGATCAAGTAGCGCAGATACATATTAAACCAATATTTAGGTAAATATAAGTATCTGATTGGACTCAGTATTGGCAGATATCCAATATTTAAGCCAAAAAACTTAATCAGGACATCCGTAGTTTCAAATCTGGAGAGCAAAAGACAAAAACAACTGTAACACTTAAACCTGATGAGGACAACTGCTTAACTATTACTAATCATATTGCCAAAGCCAACAACAAAACCACTGTTTCCAATCTCCTTTACATCAGCCAAACAATACGGAAAAAGAAAACTAGAATCTAGGATAGAGGAGAGGGGGTGAATGATTCAGCCCGGGAGTTAAATATGATATAACTGTATTCTTGTCAACACACATAGATGGAGACGCGTGTTCAGGGTGCTTACATAAGCACACCGGAACAAACACACACAGACACGCAAGCACATGAGCGCGCAAACACACACACACAAAGAGTTGCATCACAGGCTCATAAAGTGCAGCCCTTCAGTACAGAGAGGCAGACAGGAGGGAACCGCAGGCTACAGGACCAGAACAGGGAGGGGGTTTAAGACCCAGGGGAGGGAGTCACTCTCACAAACACACAAAATCACACATCTACCGTTCCACCAGCGCACACACACACCTAAACGAACACACTGCATCCATGTGACACATACTGTATACTTGGACAAGAACGCATACTACCAATTACACGCATGTACACAAACACTCTCGCTGCCCTTCTTCTCCTGACTATCTGAAACCAACACAGATATTAACCGGAAAAAAAAAAAAAAAAAAAAAATCACACACACACACACACACACACACACACACACACACACACCTCCCCCCATCTTTATGCTAATTCTGCTAGTGAACATGAGCAGGCCACTGAGTCCCTGGGGAAGAAGCAGGGTCGGCTGCCTCTTTCTCTCCTCCTCCATCCTTCCTCTCCTCTCATCCATCTCCCTCACTCCTCTTCTTCTGCACACTTTTCTCTCCATCTTTTCTCCTCTCCGTGACCCCCCCTTCACTTATTTTTCCCAGCCCTGGCTCACACACATACACACCTACCTTTTCTGTGCCCCAACCCCTGTACTATTCCTCCCCATCGCAACCTCTCCTCCCCTCAGCCCCCCCAGTAGGGTGTCAGCAGCTTGCAGAAGCTGTTGCTATGGAGACCGGTCCTATCTGCACTCTGTCCCCCTGGCATCCCCCGCTCCAGGAGCACAGAGAGAGAGAGAGAGAGAGAGAATAAGAAGATGCGAGAGAGAGAGAGAGAATAAGAAGATGCGAGAGAGAGAGAGAATAAGAAGATGCGACAGAGAGAGAGAGAGAGAGAGCACAAGAGTGAGATAGAGGAGAGAGTGAGTTAAAAGATACAAGAGTGAGGCAGAAGAGGAAAAAAAATGATGGGGAGAAAAAACTAAAGAAAATGTTACAAGGAGAGAGATTTCTGTTCACAATCACCTGGTCACATTATTGTTATAGACTATTAATGATCTACTATCCAATTCCACAATTTGCTGATTGAAACTGAATGCAAACTGAAAGCACACAGCGCATTGCCACCAGCAAAGGTAGATTTAGTATGCAGTCGGTCTTTATTAAAACCAACTGGCCTGGGGAAATACAAAAGGATCCAACAGTGCTTTTTTTTGTTTTTGTAGCGGCGCCCACAGTACCGCCTATATCTACCTTTCCATTTCAACTCCACGCTCTGAAGTGGCAGACTGTCAGGAAACATTGTGACAAGACTGCCTCCTTGAATCAGAATGACTCGATTCACCGAGACAGTAAATCTACAGGAATTTGTCTTGTTGACATTGGTGCAGGTAAACAATGGCTGCTAATGCACACAGAACATACAGTTATGGGGACAACAACAGCGTACCTTCATGCAAAGACACAAGTTCAAGAAGACAGCAGGCATTAGCGCTGCACTAATTAGTTGATATAATGAACATGGATTTGTGTAGTTGAGCTGAATTATTCATTTTCAGGCTGAATGTATGGAAAAGAAAGTCTGTAAATGAATGAGTGCGCAAAGGAAGCGCCGGGTGGCAGCACAACTTGAAAGGGCTTTAATGCCTGACATGCAGCAGGAAGGAGAAGAATAAGTTTCTTTCATTGAAGCGGGCTGAAAGTTCAACAAAACCCACGGGACACATTTTCAAATGTCTGGGAATATTTACACTGTTTAAACTGTGAACTATATTTTAATGGCCTTCCTCGGCAGCACTACACAAACATGGTGTGTCAAAGCATCCCGGAGTCATGTCTGCACAAAAATAATATTAGGTAGGTTTTTATGTTACCTGGCTATCAATAATACAGTACCTGTACTACAGACCTGAACTGTAGCTCATTGCTGTGGCTTCAGTGGTTTTGGAGAACTGCGAACTTTAGCTTTTTTTTTTTTTTTACTACAGCGTAGTATATCATCGTCAGTCTCTTTAAAAATGATATTGAAGGATCTACAGACCGGCTCATTATATTAAGAAAAACGACACCAACTACGTGCTGTTTGAAAAACTCAAACAGCTCAAATTTAATTAGCTATACATCCATGAATTATGATTTTCTTTGCCATAACATAAAAAATAAAATAAAAAGTTATCTATTATCTGCATTAACTCTAAAGTTAAAATAAAATAAAGCTTCAATTATTTTGTCACTCCAAGCTGTAGAGACGGAGCAAATGGCACTGGTAGTCATAAAAAAATATTTAATACTGATCTATAATGACTTTCATATATTATTAACACAAAATATATTTAATTCTAGCAAAATATAATGAAGATGGAGCTGATTGTGTTATCTGACCGCGGCCGATTTTCTGACAAGTGCACTCCACATTTTGACAGAAAATTGATTGGCAACATATTTTTTTTTTTTACTGGTTTCAGCTTTTCCCAATAAAAAAATAGCTGTTTTTATTTGTGTTATTATAGGATAGTAAACGGATTATCTTTGGGTTTGGGACTGTTGGTCGGACATAACAAGCGTCACCTGAAGACTTCACCTTGGGCTGGGAACATCTGATGGGCATTTTTCACTGTTTCCTCACCAAACGATCAATCAAGAAAAACAACTATTAATTAACAAAAATTAACAAAATAATTGTTAATTGCAGCCCTTAAATCCCCAGAAATAATGTTTCTGGTTTGGTCTGTGGGAAGCAGGTTTAGATCTTGCTTCAGGCAAAAAAAAAAAAAGCTACAGACATGCAACATAAAGCAACAACCTTTGACACCTGTTGTAAACACTCACTCAGCTTCCAATCGGGACAACCCAAAGTACCGTGTGATAAACTTCATCCTGTGGCACCACCTTTGTGTCTTTGCGGCAAAATATTTCAAACTCTATGACGTCTTAATCCACAGTTGTGGCTCCGTGTGCAACATGTTGTGCTTGCTTCTTTTTTTCCTCCTACAAACCCCACAATGTTGATGAATAATCTATCACCGAACAAAAGACTAATGATTTGATTGGCTGGTACAGTACAGTATGTAGATGGGCTATACAGAATAGCATTGATCCCTCCCTCTCCATTTCCCTCTCCCTCACCCATAGGACCTACCGGACAGATCAATAGTGCTCAACACATTATTGACCTCCGCCTGATACCTTTCACAGGGATAAAGACAGAGACATAAACACTGGATGGAGAGAGGGGAGAGGTAGGAAGACACAGCCAATGTACCTGTGTGTGTGTGTGTGTGTGTGTGTGTGTGTGTGTGTGTGTGTGTGTGTGTGTGTGTGTGTGTGTGTGTGTGTGTGTGTGTGTGTGTGTGTGTGTGTGTGTTTCCCTGCCTGGAGAGGGTACTAATCTACATTCTGGTTCACACTGATATGTACCTCATCACTGTCTCCTTGACCTGCTGTCCTTAGCGCGCAGAGAGAGGGAGAGAAAGAGGGAGGGGGGGGGTGAAGGAGTGAGGATGGAGGAGAGTGAGATTGTGGAGACGGGAGGAAAAATAGCTGACTGTGGTGATCTAGCTAATTTATCAGCTCAGTCAAAACAGTGTGTTTCGCTCTGGAGCAACAGGATATGGCTGCTACTCTCACCGTCACGTCTGACAAACAAATGCACACACGCACAATCTCTGAAAGCCCAGCTGCTCCTCAAAAATGGCACACCAAACACACACTCCCCCAAAATCTGCTGCCAAGGTAGCAGTACTGAACCAGACAGGCAGACTTGTGCACACACTCACACACACACACACCAGATGACAGCACTAATACATGCTGCAGACACAACATCCACTTAGCCAATACTCCAGAGAGAAGACAAGAATATAAGCAGAATGAGAACAACTGTGAACCAGAATATAACTTCAACTAATCTTACAATGGAGTCAACACTTGGGCATAGACGCTGATGTTACATTTCTTTGTATTAATACATTAATATAAGAAAATGGTACTCCATTTGTCCACACATAGGAAACTTTCTCCTTTTGCTGGCCCTGCCTGGACAGCTTTCAGGTGATGTGGAGTCAATACCAATCAGAACCCTAAACCCTCGCCCTGTCCACTCCACATCCACCTCCGTCTTCATGCTGGGGGCAAGTCATCTTAAAAGCTGTCCAAATGACCTAGTGGAGTGGAAGTGGTCAAAAAGTGGCCCCTCAGACAGTGTTGTCTATATGGAAACATCATTTTGTGCCTACCTTAATTTATTTGTTTTCATCCCAGATAAGTAAGAATACATTTAATGTAAAGAATTTTATAGCACACGTTGTTTTGGCAATGTTGCACATTTACAGGTAAGCAATGCATAATATACTGTATTTACTGGAGCAAGGCGTCTACAGGTTAAGCTTTAAAAAAAGGATCACACCAGCGCTTTTGTTTAACTACACAACATGTATACTTTAAACTATTGCAGCAGGGTTTTTAGTCTCTGTGAAAGCATGAAACCATCGACACAACAATTACCACTGTTAGCTGGTTTTAGACAAGTACAAGAGAACGTTCGCCCTGGTAGTCATGCACTGAGTCAAATGCATTTAAGGAAAACTTCTCCACCATCATTCAAGTGTTTTTAGGTCACTGTTGTTTATGTCAAGTAACAAAATCATGATTTACAAAGCAAGACTAATATCCGTCAGTATCATCCAATGTTTAGTATCAGTGTGATGTTTTATAGAGTATCATCAGTGTAGTTTAATTCAATTATTTATTTTATTTTACATCCCTAAAGCATTTTCCTTAGTCAGAAGCTACTGTCGTCTGTTTACTGCAGTCTCATGTTATCTCCCAGGTGCCCAAAATATTAAAAACAACAGGGACAGAGTGCTCCCTTCACTCATGTAACACATCAGGCTGTGCAACACGTGTACTGCAGTTTTTCCTAACTTTATCACGCACCTAATTATCATGTTTAATGGAGCTCTTTTCACTTTTTCCATTACAGTGCACTGATACTGCTGGTGGCAGAGAAAAGGCAGAATGAATGCAACTATCTTCTGGGAAAATAGAGCTTCTTTTGATTCAACTGCAAGAAAGATTATTTTGACCTTAAAGTAATGTTTGGAAAAAACACATTGCAGGTTGTTTAAAATGCTGTATGTTAGTGAAGGCAGCAAAATGTGAGCTGGTGGTTTTAAGGATTTTTGAAGATAAGTTTTAAAAAACTGACTTTTGGTGTGTAAACCAAATCTGCAGCATAACAGACAGCCATTAACTGCAACTAATACAGGTGGGTTTAAAGATAAATATTTCATGAACATTTAAGGCAATAGGAAAAACTAAAATTACACAAGTGCCATCAAAGCATCCGAAGGTGCTAAAAAGCCCCAAAATTATGTTTCCAGTGCTTTATACTAGCGTTTGTACTTGGAAAGAGGTGGATTTAGAAAAGCAGATGAGATGTTTAAATATTCAAAAGACAATTAATGTATTGCATTATCATATTTGCCAAATCTAATAAAACTAACTGCTAAACGAGTATAATTTTAGAAGAAATGTGAAGTTTGAATAAATGGAAGAACCATAATTTGACTAAAATAAGTTATTTTATTTTCCTAAAATATCCCATTCCCAAATACCAACTTTTATTTCACATAAAGCTGTCACACACACACAGCTCCTGCTGTTACTCGATCTAAAATAAAAATAAAACCAAGTCTATCTTCCGTTTCCCCCCTTCTCTCTCTCACTGTTTTGACATTTGCCCACTCAGCTCCATTTTCAAATACCTCAACTGTCTCTTGGTTGTGTCTTCATGTTGTCTATACTGCCCTCTCCTCCTCGGCACTACTAGGCATTGTGGGTAAACAGCTAGATTAGCCAATCAATCTTCTCTCGGGAACAGGGGTAGTAGTGGTGAGAGAGGGACGGAGGGAGGGAGGGAGGGAGGAGGGGGTCTGGGAAGAGATAGGGAAAATGAGCAAAAATGAGCGAGAGAGAGAGAGAGAGAGAGAGGAAAAGAGGAGGAGAGAGGGAGTGAGCGATAAGGCGAGTGAGACGAGAGGGGGCGGACTGGTGTGTTGGCTGAAGGAGAGAGTAAGAGATACAGTGAAGAGGGTGGGAGGAAAGATGCAGATGTGGGGGTGTCGCAGAGAAGACATGATGTGAACAGGCCAGAGTTGCACAAATGCAAAGGAGAGAAAGGTGGGGAGTGGGGAAGGTGTGTAAAGAAAGAGTGAAGAGAAACAGTGCAGGTAAAAAATAGAGGAAGAGTCTGATGAAGGAATGAAGTAGTAAGAGCATCAACAACATAACTGCAGGTTGACACAATGCTGCTGGCAGCAGATTTAATACATGCAGACACACCTGTTTATCCATGTTTACAATGCATGTTGTTATGTTAAAACACTTAGTGGCACCATTTTTTGTTTGTGACTCTTTACAGCCAAGCATGCGTCCATAAGTGTGTTTCCTAATTTTTCCCCTCCAACTCCTAATATACTCCTAATAACTGTAGTGGATGGAAAACGTGCATTCATTTGCATTTTCTTTGCTGATTTTTGGGAAATTTTATGGGAAAATTTGGATGGAAACTTGGTTTATGAGCTGTGAGATATGTTCCTCCCTCAGATTGTTTCATTATAATAAATTTTAGTCTTTAAGAGGCAAAGCTCAGGGTTTCCAGCAGCGTTTTATAGTGGAGGCAATCCACCTCAACTGACATGAAGAGCGCCTACACCAGCGTCAGAAGAAATTATTACACTTTTATGAAATATATTAGCTTCATGGAAAACAAGCAGAGATGCTAATTCCCACAGCTTCTGCCATGTATTTAAAGGGGTGAGTCGACTGTTTAGACAGTCACCTAGCACTTAAATTGATCCAGGATCTGGTTGGCAGAACTGACCACCTCCACTAACCACTTTGCCGGTGGAAACCCAGAAAACTCCCAATGTCCAGGTAGGGAACAGCTGTATTGTATATCATTCAGAAATCCAAATTTCATATTTTTCAAATCCTTTATGATGCTACCTGGATTTAAGACTGACCCAACAATTAACACTGCTAATCAAACCAGCAAATTGATTGGTGTACGACATGATGTAACACAAGTTGTATTATTGTCTATTAATGCAGCAGACAACAAGCATGCTAGTTAAAATTACAGGAGCTAACGAAAAGACACGCAAGCTCTGTGGCACAACATGAACAGACAAAATTAACTAACTCCTAATTAAGAACTAATCTGTTTGTGAAAGTATACAGTTCATAAAATGTGCCTTATCTTTTGTTTTCCTTACTTTCCAACTTCACTACAACAAAACATTATCAAATAAAGACATTTTATAGATGCATCACAATGAAAAATTAATATAAGACCCCGTAAATTCTGTATTTAAGATATGTTAAGCCATTTAAGCCTTAGCTAAAAGCCTGTATGAATAGCTCAATTAAAAACATCAAAATAATAACACTATAAGCCTGCCTCTTTGCTGAATCTGATGCTTAAAGCAACAACTTTAAAGCAAACGTAAACCCAAAACTTGACATAAACCAACTACCAAGTCACTCTAAGATAACAGTCTAACTGCATTACTTTTATAACCAGTGGCAGGACTTGAGGAAAAAGTAGCCGTAACCATAAACCTTTGCTGTGTCTCTGCACCCAGCAGAGAGACAACTGTGATAATGCCTCTTAAATGCCGGCTTGCAATCTAGCAATCCTCAAAAGACTAAGAAACTCTTTTGGGGTGAGGTGAAATATTGTTTTTTCTTCCGATGCCTCTACCCGACTCATTCTTTTGAAACCAGTAGAAAGGACCTGTGCTCAGAGACTGGCCTCAGGGGGCTGGAGCCAAAATTAAACCGGTCCCGTCTCCTTCGCTTTATCACTGTTAGGAGCAGACAGCAAGCAACCGTGTAGCACACCCATCTACATTTATATAGTCTCACACACACACACACAGGGTTAACTGGCACTCTGGCACTGAGGGTGTGAGCCCCTCCACCCTCCTTCTATTGGCTGGTTGCCAAAGATGCCCCCCGTCCAAAAATACACACAAACACGCGCACACACACATAAATCCCTGGCTTAGCCTCGGCCCAGTGCTGGGATTACCGGATTAGAACTCTATTCCATTATCTCCCCACACTATACAGTGCACACACACACACACTGTCTTGGCCAGAGAGGACAGGCTTAAGACAGACGCACAGTGTCAATCATAACACATGACATTTACACACAAGTGGATACAGTTACAGTTTCTCCTCTCAGTGGAGAAAAAAAAACTATTTACAGTATTACTAGGCTGCATGGTGGAGCTGTTATTAGTATAGGACTTCGGCAAGAGACTTGGACCTGAGCACCTGTGACAGCAAGCAGCCACTCAGCTGAAGTGTCCTTGGGCAAGACGCTGAATCCATACAACACTCAGGAAAGGCTGTTTCACCCTGACCTCTGACTTCAGGAGGAGCAGCAAAACAGGAGAAAAGAAGAAATTCTCTTTCAAGCGCTCAAAGGCATCAAATTATTCCTCAAGGACGCACATATAAAAAAAAAGAATAAAATTTTTAAAAAAGAATAAAAATCACAAGAATTATGATTTTCTCACTCAGGTCAAGTCAAGCAAATGTTATTTATATAGCCAAAAATCACAAATTTGCCACAAGGGGCTTTACAATCTGTACAACATACAACACCCTCAGTCCTTAGTCTCAGAGTTGAGATCATGATTTTCTCTCATGATTCCTAGAGAAACTATGGAGATGCAAGGTTTTAGGAGCAATTTTGGGCACCCCGGGTTCTGTATTTTCTCTCGAGACAATTTTAAAAACAGCACCTCCAGGGCTCGGAAATGTTTGATTATTTGATAATAAATCAACAAGGTACAAGTCTGTGTACATAAAAACTTTAAGGGAGACATTAACTACAACTTCCAATCACAGATGAGCAGCTAACGGCAGGCAGAAGCTAAAGATTACACTGACAATCTGCAGCTTAAAATCGCTTTACTTTTTGACACTGTGTTTTTTGGATGAATTCAGCAACTACGGCGCCGATGAAGCGTTATAGAAGTCGCTACACTGATTAGCTTCTTCTCCATAGCAACGCCGTCCACCATGCCAAACTGATGACAAAACATAATTTCCTAGAGTCCCGTGATTCTATGTAAAGTGACATTAAAGATATTATTAAAAGAACAATGTGAAACTCTATTTTAGAATAAATTATTGCCTTTCTAATCCCCTTGCACCTATAAGAGATTGTCAGGTATGATGATGGACTATAAAAGGATCCCCTTACAGATGTTTGTGTTGTCAAGGCAGCAATTTCCTGCTTCATCATATTGTACTTTGTGATGACGTTTCAGGTGGTTGGATAAAGTCGTGGTGATACTGTGAAGTGTAACAAAAGATGCTAAGTAAATACAGTATGTCCTTTTCAGTGTCATCGTCATTTTTGAATCAGCAAAACTTCCACACAACAGAATGTGACCCTGATAGTAAAGGCAGAACGAGTTCGTCGGAAGGGTTGGATACATTTCTTTTCTCTTCCTTAATTCGGACTCATTTTGTTTTTACTTTCACTTTAGTTCCATCTCTCTCACTGAGAGATTTGTTTACATTTCTGAACTCTTTGCAAAGTTAGTCACGTGGTGTAAACTCTGTCTTGTCATTTGTTGATGCAACTTCAGAAGTTAGGAGCGCTTGATTTGATGCAACAAATATCCCTGCTGTAGCTGAAACAACTAATCAAGTTATTTTTTTAAATGCCAAATATTCCGTAGTTTCTAAATTATTAGGATTTGCTGCTTTCAGCTGTTTATCTTCAGGTTTTGGAGCGTTGGTGAGAGAAAACAAGGAATGAGGAAGACATCACCTTGAGCCTTAGGAAATTGTGACGGCCATTTTTCACTATTTTCTTACGATTTATAGACCAAACAGTTAATCTACTAGTCGAGAAAATAATCTGTATACCTGCTCTGTACCTGCTCTTCATATTAAACCTTACTATTACAATATATGCAGTGTTTATGTGTGTGTCATGTAAAGCAGACATAAAGAAACAAATACCTTGATTCCACAGTGAGTAAAGAGTGAAAAAAAGAAGAGAAGTGGCTGCAGAGGAGCCCGTCTGTCACTTACGTAGTCATGGAAGGCCTTTGCCTCACTGGAGTGCTCGCATGTCTCCCTTCGGTCTGGAGCTGCACAATACAAATCCCAGAATACACTGAAATGGGGAAGGGGGGGGGGGGGGGAGTGGAGAGGTCAAAGGTTACCAAACAGAGCAATACAAGCTTATGTATAACAGCTATTCATAACCCATTCACACACTCTTGCTATCTCCTGGCGCTCTTAAACTGCCTCTTATACACTTGAGCGTCACTGTAAGAGGGACACAATGCCAGAGTCACCCACCATCAATCAACCTCTCACTCACTCAGAACACACACACACACACACTTGCATTACCTTACTTGCATGGACCTTTCATTGACTGCATCCATTTCTTCACCCTAAACTTTAACTGTTGCACTGACTTTATAAAAGATTAAATGTTAGACTAAACCCAATCCCTAAAATAGCCTCTTTTGTACAAGTGATGATAAATGGCCTCATCGTGAGGGAGTTAAGGTAAACAACAAGAGCTGATACACACATACACAAACTGTTTCCCCACAAGCTTCTGTTTCAGTCTATTTGAACAGCGTTTAAGTGGAAACACCTAACGACAACGCTAACTGCTTGTGTGCTACCTGTCTGAGAGCTCTTAATTGAATCCGTCTTTGTGCATTGATTTAGTGGAGGCACTATAAACCGAGTGAAACAGCGACATGGCTAACGAGAGGACTAATCAGGCAGCCACTTCACATGTCCTGGCAATCTGCGACGCACATAGACATGTTGAATCCCAAACATCTGGAGTTTTTCATACATCTCTGCACTTCCTAAGACACAGTCATATTAGGGAGGCTTAGTGCAGTTCCATAATGAAATCACACACTCATCTTGAGCTGCAGTTTGAGCACATAAAATTGGAATTTATTGAATATTTTGATCTCAAAAGTTGACTTATTACTTCCATGAGAAGGACAGAGTGCATGGTTGAGCTACAAAGCAGCACACATGATGAAAAGGATATCAGTGTGTTGCTCAAGGACACATCAACAGGGAGAAAAGCTTAGAGGCTACTGGACTTAAACCTGTCAGTCAACAAAAATATAATCTTTTTCTCAATAAGCCTAAACAAGGAAGAGAAGAAGAAGAAGAAACATATTCTTCCTAAAATCTTGACTGGTTTGGCCAGTTAAAAGAATTGCTTTGCTTTTAAGATGCTGCACAGTGTGAGCCTTAATTTTATACTTATACATTAGTATTATATATTTTATTATATTTATTATATGTGCAAAGAAAGAACCTACATCCAAATTGAAGTCCTTAACTGAACACGAGATCAAACTTATTCTTCAGTTTTACCCAGGCCTGTATGATTTCAAATTATTATTCTGTTCCCTCATTTTATTAAAACATGCCCTTGGTCTCATATTGCTGATGGTGCTCTATAGGCCTGATGTTCATTCTTCTGACTCAGCAGAGACACCCCCTGAGGTGAAAAGTTACACTAGATATTGTACTTTTTAAGAGCATTTAAGGATATATGTACAAGTCTGTAATTTTACATCCACAGGTTGTTAAATATTTGTTTCTTTGTAATATGTACAGTACTCGTTTCAGTACAGTGTCCTTCAGCAACACAGTGAATCTATTCTGAATCTAGTTTTTGTATCTGCGCTCTAATCCTCCTGAGGAAGGAGAAAGTGGAAAGACTTAACCTTAAAAGGGATCAATAAATAATCACACTATAAAAAACCACCACTGGTATTTTCCGTGATAAAGCTTTAAAGAGTGGGGAGGACCATGTGATCCACACATGCAATACAACATAATTTATTCAAGTTCTACCAGATATTTTTGATTGCAAAGACTTTGGAAGCAATTGTAAGGCTTGTGTAGCGAGTTTATTTTTTTATTTGATTTAAAAGGATAAGGCTGGTGATATTCTATAATTTTTAATGTCAACAAATCCCTTGAAAAGACCTAAACTAATAACTAATTGATCCTACTAACAAGTATTGTCTGTGTAGCCAGAGCCTGATATAGCTTGTACCTCTGTGCCACAAAAAAAACTATTAAAACACATAAATGAGCCACATTGTGGACATGTTTTTTTCATTATGATAAACATGGGCACTATAGTTTATATTGATCCCATACACACTGTCCTGCTGCAATAAATACCCACTACAACAGCAAATGTGTATTAATACGCCGCTGAAAATAGTCCCAGACAAAAACACTATTTATTCCTCTTTACATAACGTTTTCTGAGAACTACAAAGCCCAGCTGTTTTAGGAAATTATGTGACCCCTTTTAAAACTAAAAGTAAATATTAAATGGTCTGTTCTTTAAGATTTACATCTTGAGTAAGAATAAAATGAGCTTGGAGGACCACAGACAGTGTAGGGAAGTTGAAAAGTATTGACTGAAGGGATAATGCATTATTGGTTTTGGTCTTTTCATTGCTGACAGTAAGAAAAATATAGAATCTCTCCAGCCTTAACCTGTAAATAACTGTTAAATTGGTGAGCCTCATTAGTAAAATCAGGTGTAAAACGGCAACTATCTTAACTGAGGAAAACATTTCAGTAGCTTTTCCTTTTCTGATCAGATTATCTGCTGACCTGGCTCAAACTATTGTATCTAGGGAAAGTTTTAAAGTGAGTCCAGGGGGGCTTGATTCAAGTCTCACTACTCTTAACTATAGTCACACACAGACAAACCCTACTTAGTTCAACCTTTCTAACAATCTGCTAAACCTAAAGGATTTAGTATCATTGGAAACATAAGATATTCCTCAGAGATGGTCATTCAGTGGATTTACATCAATTGGGTCCTCAGGAAGCAGCATCATATATCACTAATACACTTCAAATATGTCAGCCATTTAAAAATGTTGTAGGTAGGTCAGAAATCTGATTACTGACCAGCTGCACGTAAATGTGGGTTTTACAGTAAAACATATATTGTAGTTCCTGTAAATGTGATTTCCTGCCTCATCCTGATTTCTCCCAAAAAACCAAAAACAACAGAAAACTGCTGATCAGTGCTTGAGGTGATGACCTTAGAGGTCAAATCTTAGCCTGGGGCAGAAATGACAGGAAGGGGGAGGAGGAGGAGGAGGAAAACAGCGGAGGGAGAGGTGGCACAAAGGAAGATGGAATGCAACGGGTTAATCTGCTACGAATCCCTCTCCCACATGAACAAAGGAGAAAAGTGGGAGGTGGGGGGCACACAAAGGGTGACGAGAGGGTGAGGAGGGGGAGGGGAGTACAGAAGGGGGGAGTCCATTCCCTAACCATCTGGATCTATTGTTTCACGCACGGGGGTGAAGGATAGAGAACTGGAGGAGGGTAGAGGGGAGAAGATGGGGAGGGAGGGGTCACGCCCTCGGTGAGTCTGGTCAACCCCAAGGCTGAGACTCTGCTAGGCCTCCCACCTATGGCAGTCATTTTTAAAGTACCATCAATTAAATCTAAATGTGATTAGATCCCCTTTTCAAGTACATGAATATCTGAATGTTTACATAAAATATGAGCTTAATATATTAAACATTGAATTATGGCTCTCTCATGAGCCTGCAGACCATGAACACTCAAATGAAGCTACTGTTTGTGCATATGACAGTAATGAATTATGTAGGGTCGGAATGGACACTAGAGCCCTATCAATGAGTGTGTATGTGTGTGGAGCGGGGTGGGGGGTGGGGTACCCAGCTTGAGACATGTACTGTAAAAACTGTTTACACACCCAAGCAAATAAAATGGATCATAGGCTTACTGTATCAAAAACAAGCAAGACAAAACTAGCTTTTTCATAATGGAAAAAAAAAAAAATTGAAAGTGACACTCACCACCACCACGAATGGAGGAATCCGGGGGGCTCCCCTAATGTAATATTCTTCTCCCATCGAATCTGGAGGAGAGGAGAGAAGAGGAGAGGAGAGGAGGAGAGAAAAGTCACTTGCAGCCACTAGAGAGAGGATTATGTCTGCAGGTCCAGGGGTTAAGAACATATAATCAGTCAGTCTCAAACTGTCAATGGCCTCGGACGCGAAGATAGGCATCTTTCTGGCTCTGTCGATCTTCATCTTCCTGACTCTCTTCCTTCTGTTACGTCTCTGTCCTGTTTACCTTTTGTTTGTTTTTTTATACATGTGACATGCGTTTTGGATCCAGGGAATTAGCTCTGTCATATACTCATTCTTTCAGCCCTTTTGGGTGCAGACAGACACAACACAATGTCCACAGACAACTGCATCGGTTGTCTTTACACCAAGATTCACCACGGCAGACAGTGAGCACGATCTGGTTTAACTTTATAGGATTTCCTTTTGAAAAATTGATGCAAAGCCTTACACACTGTAATCATGTTTAGCATGTTTGCGCTGACAACACAAGTTGTAAATATCCTCTATAGCTGGGTTATATTCTGTACATTTTTTACTAATGAACAAAGCTGTTTTACATAAAGACCCAAGTAACGCGTTTGATTTCCTTGCTGGAGGTTTTTCCATGAATTCTTTATCTCTTCTCCTCATCTCTAGATAAGCGATTTCCACTAAAAGGCATAAAGAATGACTGGCTCAGTACTTTATATAAACTGGTTAAGAGTCATGGATGTCATCTTACCTCAGACAGGAAGGTCTGTGCGGACTTCTGTGCTCCCACATGTAGCAGGTACTCGTACACATATAACGCTAACCTGAAATGCAAAGGAGAAACATTGTTAGTGACCAAATTCAGCATCCTTATTTCTCAAGACCAATGTAATGTCAGACTCTTCCTATTTTGCAGCTAAGATTATTTGATTTTAATTGGGCATCCCACTTCATTTTCAAGCAGACACACCACAAGCGAGAAACCAAAAGCAGACCAATTTTCAACCAACCGAACTGTCCATGAAACTAGAGGCCCCTTGAGGTAATTGTCAAGAACTATTTCAAGGACCAAAAGTTATTTTAGTTTAGTGCATTTTTACCACATTTGAAAAAACTTGAAGATTAGGTATTAAGAGACCAGCAACAATGAATAAAAAAGTGACTTCAAGGTTTTGCTTGAAATGACAACACAGAGTCGCGCTGTTCTTTTAAATTTACTGTTGCGTGACTATGACGTTTGAATGGATGCTGGAAGAGACATGCAGAGGTTGCAAGAGTGACTGAAAACAGCAGAGAAGTCAAGATGTCCATCACCAAAGTAGGGGGAAAGGTTACATTTTGGTTTTCTTGCTTGTTGACTTTCTTTATCTCGTTTGATCCTCAATAAATGGAGAAGTCGGCTGCATAACTGTAACACCAATGGCATTAAAGAACTTCCCACTCCTAGTCCTAATATTAACACTAGCAACAACCGGTGTTTGCTTGAAGTATGAGTGAAGGCTGTACACAAGTTGCTGCAGTCTCAAGGCTTGTGTTTGACCAGTCGGCAATGTTCAGTACTTTTACCTCCACTTTGATAGTTTCTGGTTGGCAGTAAAGTGCTACCTCAAGAGCAGGGACTTTTTGGGGGGTAGAAACCATGACCCAGGATGAACTAAAATTGGCTCTCGGTTCCAGCCTCTGAAATGCAGGTGAAGCTCCAGAGTACCTCTAAAAGGTTCCTGGAAAATTTCCTGCAATCGAGAAGGGTCATATCATTTCAGCAGCACTTCTGTGGCCTGTATAGTTTTTCCACTCCTGCCTATGTGGATCTTACCAAGCCAAAGCATCCAAAGTCCTCACAATAACAACAGAAGCTGAAAAATACCTGCCGACCTGTATGAAATAGATTGTGCTCTGAATGAACACACCAGATACCGGCAGAAACGGATGCATACGACAGGCATTAATTCCAACAATATTTTAAAAGCGCTTGACAGACTTTTTAAAATCACCGCTATTATAACAGGCCAGCCACACTTGATAACGGCAATCCACCAGGGTCTATTAACACACAAGAACCATGCTGTGGAGTGGGAAACCCCCATTGGCCCAACATTGTACTCCTAACGCCTTCACTTAGTCGTGTTTAATAGGCTGTTAATGGACCATCAATCGACCGGCAGCGTGGATATGACAGTGCCCCGTGTGCCCAGAGCAGACAGTCCTCTGACAGGCCAATAAGGTCCTAATGAGAAGGACAGTAGCTCAGTGTCATAGTCCCCATCATTAGTCAATGAACTGATCAATGAAACATGCTTTTGAGATAATAAGGCTGTTGTGCAGTTTGTTTTTAACCACTAACAGCACAATTGCCTTTGCAATGCTGTCTTCTCTTGTACTGTTGCTGAATGGTGCGATGAAGGTGATGTCTATTCAAGCTCATTAAGTGCATTTAAGCCTCTTAGGAAGATACATAGTTGGACAACAACATTTTTGGATAGGAAGCTGATAAGCTCTCAGTATCACCGCGTTCTAAAGAAATTAAATAGGGCAAGTTTTAATAACTGCATTCAATTTGCCAATGCACAATTTATCTACACATTTCTGCATCACCATGCTCGTAAGATGCTCAGCGACAGTTGAAACCTCTGGGTGCATCTAAGGAGAATTATACAACGCTCCTTTGGACAGACTGCTTGGGGAGTGAATATGGGGAACTCCTTACAAGACAGAACTCAATGGATCGCAACGAAAAGAAAATTAATAGGCAACAATTTTGGCAATCAATTAATGATTGAAGTAATTTTTCAAGCAAATTCGCCCAAAAAAAATTGATGACTCTAGTTTCACACATTGGAATTTGCTGCTTTTCTTGGTCTTACAATATAGAAAATTGAATATTTCGGGGTTCGGACTGTTGCTCGGACAAAACAAGACATTACATGACGTCACCTTGTGCTGTAGGATATTGTGATTATTATATTGATCTTATGATATGGGCATTTTTCACTGTTTTGTGATGTTTTATTGACCAAACGAGGAAATGCATATGTATATAGATAAATAAATAATACATTTTATCAAGGAAATAATTGGTAGATTAATCGATAATGAAAATAATCGTTAGTTGCAGCCCTAAACACAACTAAGATCATTTTAAATCCAAGTTTCTGAAGAACAATTAGGCATGATCAGAGGTCTTTCCTAAGGATTTTCTCTACTTTTATGGTTCTTCCATTTTCTATTTATTGTTAGTGTTTTTTTATGATTGCATATGTGCATTTACTGCGCTGTATACATGTGTTTTTTATGAATACCCATTTAGGAATAAGTGTTGCAAATTAGCTTAGGCTATAAATTATATAATATATGGCATTAGTCTATTTAGTTAATGGTCTATACTAAAGTGTGTGTCCCTATGAAAATAACCATAAATAAATGAATGTGCACAATGTAAATGTCCACGTGGGGGATAGTAAAGTACTGCGCACTTGGTGCGTGAGGTTCAAGGCTAGAATCCACTCATTTATTTAGTTACTATTTCTGCTAAATGCCTTGAATCAAGCTACAGATGAGGCGAGCACATGGGAGCAACAGAAATGGCACCAACTGAAGCAGAGTGTTGTGATGGAGATAGGCTCCGTGCCTGACCTGTTCTTACTACTAATGTTATGCAAATGTTTAAAATATGCAAATGTAGTCTGTAAAAAGATATGAATAGGCAAATAGACAACAACTGTAGTTTGGAGCCGATGGTCGCTACATGATCACACCTTGTCCTTCACATAGACACAACGCAGCCAGCATGTCAAAGCAATCTGCACTCCACGTACAAATGAGTACACACTAATATTATGTGGTATTTGGTACATACGATAACAAAGTAGGACGATGCTAATAATTCAGACACAATTATAGATAAACTTTCAAGGCTCTTCACAACATCCCATACAACATGAGACACTGAAAAAGCCATCTACACTACACACTGCTGGTCAATATGAGCCCTCTTCAGCTGTTCATATCCAGTATAGCCCCTTTCAGTCAGTTGTCATGACCATCCTCCTGACCTGGGCTGAGCATAGGTTGGACACTACTTTGTTGAACTGGCTTGTGTTATGTTATGGATAGGAATTTCATTTGAAGTTATTGACATTTGAAGATCGTTTAAGTGCAAGAGAGAGACAGAGCCTCCAGAGAGAACAGAAACTTTGCTTGGTAATTATGTAATGTAATTCTTTGTAAATCTATAGTTTATAGAAATATACAGAATATAGAAAGCCTTTATTGTCATTGTACAGGATACAACAAAATTAGGAGCTCTACTCCTGATTAATGCGTTAAAAGACACAGGGAAACGAAACAATCTGCAACATGCATCGAAACACAGTTGCAAACAGGAGTCTTGCAGAACAATGCTGACCACAAATTAAGGTGTGACACAAGTCTTATGCTATGAATGGGTCAATTGCAAGTTGAACTTGCATTTAGTAGACCTGTGCCTCCTCCAAGCGATTATAGTTTCAATGTGCAGTGCAGTGCATGTGTCTCTGTGTACAGCGGGCCATCCTGCTCATTAAGTAATAAATAGGGTGTTCCCCTCTTGCACATTGTCACCAAGATAAGAAAACATACATGAGCAGACAGACATTCAGATGAACAAACAAACAAAGCAGAAGCAGCCTTTAATTTTTAACTTCCCGGAGTGACTTACACTTAAAATGATTAAATTCTAAGTATCATAATGCACAACAACAACATATCTAACAGCAATACTACATCCCTGGCTGCTTATTTCCACACAGACAGTTGGGCAGATTGGTTGTTGAACAATTGACGATGCTCTTAAGAGGCTAAAGTCTGCAGTTCTGTAAGACACACACACACTTGACCACTTTAGCCATGGGAATCTGACCACGTTCTGAGGCTCCTACCAATTTGTAGGTCACAAAGCTCTCTGTGACCGCTGGTGTAGAGTGTAAGTCACTGCCACTTTCAGGTCAGTCTAGTATTGGGCCACACACATACACACCTGCACATCACACACTCAGATCACTACCTATGTACTTTGCTGTTTACTGATCACACTTAAACACATATAGATTCCCTGCATCTATACTGATTTTTAACAGTTCTGAAACACCTGACGAAGGCTCACAGGAAGCTTTAGGTTACAGCAAGTGCCTCAAATATTGATACTGTTTGCCTTGTACACTGCAGGTTTACAGGCGTGCTTAATACATGTGCAGCCTTCTATAGGAGTTTGACTAGAAGGAAATAGTTAAGGACTTGGTCTTATGTCTGGGGATAGAAGGATCACACTGCAGACCCCCCCCCCCCCCCCAAGAGGCCTTCAATGAAATTTTTATGTGTGGTGTGTGTATGTGTGTTTCTGTGTGGGTTGCAAAAGGGGCTGTGTGTGCGTGCACCTGGCATACTGCATTATTAAAGCTCAGAAGCTAGCTCATAGAAAAAGGAAGAGAAGTTTGAGGAGGAGGAGGAGGAGGAGGAGGAGAGGGAGGGAGCAGCTATAGGATAGTGGAGTAAAGGGAGAGGAGAAAATTTTGTTTTGACTGGAACATAAGAGGGGGCATGCCCCATTTTTATAGAGGAGGAAACAGTAGTACAGTGGATCAGAGGAGCACTCAAGTCAGGATGGAGAGGAAGAGAAGACAGCAGTAGTCGTTTCTGACAGCCAGAGTGTGGAATTATATTC
Organism: Macquaria australasica; assembly: GCA_005408345.1. Classification (NCBI taxonomy): domain Eukaryota; kingdom Metazoa; phylum Chordata; class Actinopteri; order Centrarchiformes; family Percichthyidae; genus Macquaria; species Macquaria australasica. The sequence continues at coordinate 6,319 of SEMN01001768.1, read as the reverse complement.
ATAAGGAAAGATAAAAAAAAATCTGAAAGATAGCTCCAGCATCCCTTACTCCCTAGTTTTTAACATTATATGGCCTGGTGACACCAAAGTTTTACAATGACTAGAATCACACTCTACTCGCTTTTGACTTATGCACTTTCCCCATCCTCTCCCACGCTGAAACTAATTTTTTTTCCTACATCACACCATGTGAGGTGACCTCCTGACCTCCCTCCCCACCAATCCCCCTTACGTCCTGATATGGGACATCAGTGCGTGCATACGCTTAGTCCCATGGAGTGAGAAATCTCCCTGATGTACACCACCAGCACACCTGACATCCTGCCCGAGGCTCCCGACAAAACCCCCTCTTTAAACATGGATGAGTCTGCCCACCATATCTCCCTCTTTTCTGTCTCTTTCTTTCTCTTCTGTCTCTCTCAACTCTGACGCAAAGCTGAGAGCAGCTGCTTCAGTCTGTCTCAATAATTCAACACTGAAGCGAGGGATGAGGACTTTGAGGAGCAGCAAAGGATGGGAAGTGAGAGTTAAGAGGCAGATGAAGAAAGACATTAGAAGAGCAATGCATAAAGAAAGAATCAAGAATATGGCTTCACAGCACAGCGACGGGAGGTGTGAGCTTAAGGTAACGAGGCGCCTGCTGATCTTCACGCAAACATGAGTCTGACAACTCTGTCCCACTTCAGTTCCCCAATCTGCTGACTGGTCCAGCCAGTCAGAGAGTGAGCATTTGCTAGTGTTCAAACCCATCCACTGTGAGGAATAAAGCCATATGCATTCACCTGTGTGGAGACTCTTACCTCTTATTTACCACTAGGTTATTCAGCTGTAGTGAAGCAGGAACTACTATTAACCATTAACACAGCACAGGGCTCTTTAAACAGTTGCATCTAACAAAGTTTAATCAAAGCATGCACGGTTCTTAGCTGGCTTTGTTAACGGCGACTATCGGAAAGGAAGTTCCCTGCAGATCCTGGCTTCTATTTCAGAATTGATGCAAGCAAGTTTGTTGAATTACTATTTAAGATTAATTTGAAAACTCTGGCGATTATTTAATTGCTGGTAAACGTGCGGCGTGTATCTCCCGAGCGAACAACAGGCATCGAGACGGTGGCATGCAGACAAAGGGATTGGAGGGCTACAGCTCTCCAAGCTAACGCCACCTAAGCTTCCTGACAAACCAGCCCCCGAAAAGCCCTTTATCTGGGTCTCCTACAGCAAGCGGTGGCGGCAATTACAAGCAGTTTATCTCCGGCACTCGTTCGCACAACTCGGGGTGACTTAAGAAAATCCGTACGGGCGACAAAAGTTATGAGGCGCAGCTCTCCTTGCGCGGAGATCGTAGCAGTGGCTCTCCGCTGACCGAACCACACACACGGATACAATGTAGCCAGCGCGTTCGGAGACCATTGTGGTGTATCGTTGTGGAACGGTTCTAGAACGCGTCCCTGTGCTATTTTGTGACAAAGCCCCAAACAGCTGTATTCTATTTTTACCTGCTGCTTTCAGCGAGGCTACACAAAAGCCAGCTAGCTACACTGCACAGCGTCACTCCAAAATGCATTGTTCCTCACGCTGGGGCGAGGGGAGAGATGGGACTGAAGTGGGATCCCCATCAATGCTCCTCACAGACAATTCAGCCCCGAGTGTACATTTCTGCATTATCACTGGAAACACGTGCAGCAACACTCCGTTCTCGCAGAAGTGGTGCAACTTTGGTCGCCAAAACTGCCACTCTCCGTCTTGCACGAGAAAGAAACAAGAAAGACAAGAGGGGAAACTGGCAGTGTAGCTAGCCGCTTGGGCTAACTTAGCAGCCATGCCTGTGCAGTTTGGGAGGATGGAAGAGGCGACCGCGACACGCAAAGTGGCGAACACAAAGAATAAACTATCACAGCATCACTTTCGTGGCTCGCATGTTAACAAAAAGAAGCTTGCCGGACATGCGTGCCCCTGCTGAAGTGACTGAGCTGCCTCACATCAGTTAGCAAGTTTAGCTACCTAGCACACTCTTCTAGGCTGGATCTCTGTTGTGACAGTGCAATAATTTACTTACTTTTCTCTTGCTTGGCTATCGGAGGGGACCACAGCTCCTTTACCCTTGCCGTACATCTTGGAGGCTGTTCTGATACTTTATTTTATCCCACTCGACACCTGTCAAAGAAAGCTACCAGGAAAACCACCTATCTCCATAGCTACCCAGTTAGTGTTGTCTCCCTATTTCTCCCTTGCGCTCTCTTTGCTCCGGTTTCCTTTTTTTCTACATCCCCAACATTGCCCACAAATCAGGCAGGGTTTCAGCCGGGGGGGAACTTGAAACAGTCCACTGGTGGAGCTTTTTTTTTTTTTTTTTTTTTTTTCAATCGCTGTTCCTGGATTCAGCTCACGCCCCCCCTGTTGTGAGACGGTGGGGGCTTCTTAAAGCCACAGTGTCTCAGTTTTTGTCGACTTCGCTCAAGTTCAAGTTCTCTTCTGGACGCCTTCAAGTTCAGGCCTTACGTTGCATTTATGCACACTTACAGTACCAAATAGCCAATACTAATTGCTATTACTATTTTTAAACTTTTAATTAATCATGATATGTATAGCTGTATCCTAATGGTACGTTTCAATGTTTCATTTTTGTCCTAACATCACACCAGAAGGGCGCTTGATTGGCCCAAATGCCCACCTGGTTGCCCTGTGTGCCCCTCAAAGTGCCCCTGTGTTCAGCCCAAGTACCTGTCCTGTAGTGGGACTTTAGGACAACTATGTAAGTTAACCCTTACTCCGCACACAGAAGAGGTGCCTCTTATTAACTTTCACCCCTGACCCCCAGACAGTCCATACGCACCACTGATTGAGATTGTTACGTTACCTGATTATATAACTGTAAATAGGAGGCCATAAGTAATTTTATTGTGTTTTTTTCAATCAATCCCAAACTGGGGTCCTAACAGAGGTGCAAGGGGTCCACAACTAATTGAGGACAAGTCTTATTTGGCTATTGCTTAATAGTTTTATATTGTTCTATTATTTCATTTGTAAGCGAGGCTGTTTAAAGCACATATTTCACTCTGCTTGTATCTAAATGAGGTCTGACACATGTCTATTTTAAGTGTTCTCCAAAGAAGAAGAATATGTTTTAGAATCTTTAGCATACACCTACAGACAAACTGTACAATATGCACAACAATAATTATTTGTTTGTCCTTTTTGTTCAGTTTTTGTTCATCCTTATTGACTTGTAATCATTTGAAACTTTTGTTAAGGTGGCCACGTCCCGTTTTTATAGTTTCCTTTAGAGCAGCATTCATTTTCTTGATTTTAAGGTGGGTTTTTTTACACATTTTTACACAAGCACATTGTAGGTTCTTGTGTTGTTGCTTCAGTGTTAAAATAATAACAGAATGATTTCATTTTCAATATGTCAGCCACTCCCAAACATTATCTACAACTTACACTTTGCTCTAGTTTACCCTTTAAATAGTCTGCTAGTGTTATGTTCACAGTCACACAACATTTTAATCAAGACCATTATAATGTAGGATGCTACAGCTATTGTAAACGTTTATGTAGTGTCCAGGTATGCTGTTGGCTCTTGGTAGCGATGTATAAGTCTGTGTCATGTTCCTTTAAGAGTGTGTAGAGGGCAGTTGCAGAGTTTGTGTGTGCACATGTGTGTGTATATGTGTGTAAGGCAGGGACAGGCAGTGTGTTCTGTTTTCGTGCTACTAGCTGTGGGAAGGGCACAGCTGACTGTCTGTGTGCGTGTGTGTTTGTGCGCACGCCGGTGTGTGTGTATGTGTGGAGACGAGCGCACATATTTGTGTGTGTATGTGTGTGTATGTGTGTGTGAGAGAGAGAGAGAGAGGGGACAGAGAGAGCGAAAATACATTTCTGTATGAGTGTGGTAGGGCTTGTTTTTTTTACATGAGAATACAAACGCCTCATGATGAGCAGACATAATATAAAAGAAAAGAGAAATAATAGAGTAAGAAGATAGCGAAAGAACAGGAGTGAGGAGGATTATCTTTATACATGGCAAACATTTTCCTTGGTGAACTAGTGTATGTAATGGATAGCAACACAGATGTACTGAAAGATGCAACAGACATGGGGTAATGTGATTTTACAAGTTGTATACAATATATACATTGAATTGTACTTAAACTCACAATCTCACAGAAACGCAGAACCAGACAGAGTAAGAAAAACACTTAGGAATTTTCTCTTCCTCACGCATTTTTTTTGTTCCAGTTATAGCTATTGTATGTGGAATTACTGGTAGAATTACATACACATGCATACGCAGAGAATAATCACCAGCAACTGATCTGGTTGTGCGTTGCTATTTTTCAAATCTGTAGTCTTAATCTTTTAATATTTGCATGTGTTTCAGACTGCGTCCACACTAAACCGGCTAAATTTGAAAATGCTGTTTACATGTGAAAACAACATGCGTCCACCCACACTGAAATGCAAAAACAATTAGTGAAATGTTATTTAGTTGTTTACATTTTTTCTGTGTCTGTTGTCAGAAAAATGAATGAGCATAAAATTTTGATTGAGCGCGGCTCATAAAATCTACCTGTTAACCAGGTGAATAGACAATTTTTGCCTCTCTGCGCTGTCAATCAAATGGCTATTTTATTGCAAAGTTGTCTGACAAAATATCAAAATGAGTGATCACAGCGAGGGTTAAAGGGTTAGAACAGGCTCATGCCATCATTTTCTAAAAGGGATGTTTTCCCCATCCACTCTAAAATGTGAGGCCAGCATTTTGAGATTCATCCACTCTGGAGACCACTTTCAAACAAGCTACAGTTTTGGGTGTGAAAATGCTGGCATAGTGTGGACAGAAGGCCAAAACAGTGAGATCAATGCAGACGCATTTTCAAATTTAGCCAGCTTAGTGTGTAGGTACTCTCACAGAGAAAGACAATGAGAGAAAGAGAGAAAGTGATGGGGTAGGTATCTTTTAAGCTCTAGACCACAAACTCTATCACTGTCTCATCATAGCACCAGTATTGATCCAAGAACCCAATGATCCCCAGGAACACTGACTCTTCCTCCTTTGCACAGAATAAACACAAGCAGCATCACTGTGTACTTTCCCTTTCTCCCGATTTCCTCTATTTGATCAAATGCAGATGAGCAGATAAGGTTGTTACTGTTTTGTCTACATGCTTCATTCCTCTCCATCCATCCACACTTCATCCAATCACACCACCTTCCAGCAGTGTTGTTGGCAGTTGTACGTAATTACTGTAGTTGCACAATAACTTAGCCTACAACATGTACAATTATACAATAAGTTCAACGTGGCATTAAATGCGTTTCCATCCACCTATTTTTATGTGCATTTTCAATTTCTGCATTAAATAATAAATTTCCATACGGAAATGCAGAAAATTTAAAAAACAATTGATGAATAGTAAAACGGTTTTCACACTTTGCTGAGGTGGACAAGTTGGTGTATTGATAAAAGCAAATTGTGACAATGGAAACAGACTTAGCGAATAAATCATGACGTACATTAAGCATGTGACTTAAACGTCCACTGAAGCTTTTGCTCCACTAAAGAGACTAAAAGTAGTGGCAGACTATAATGTTCCTAAAATAATACATGAAACAAACATACTGCCATATTTCCACCACGTTTTTAATTTTGTCATCTCGTTGTGCCCCCTTCTTCTACAATGACTAAAGCGACACCAGCACCAGCTGTTTATTTCGATGAAACAACTCCTAATATTTGCATAACGGTAGTGGATGGAAACGCACATTAATTTGTATTTCTTTTGTATTGCAGGTATATTAACTGACCCTGGATCTGCCCTAAATAATCCAATCACATTTCTGCTGAGAGCTCGTGACATCTTGTGACTGTATTTCATAACTTTCATTTGTTATGGTTTAAATGTCACACAGTTTTGTTAGACATGGTTTATGATACAAAAATGCTGTACCTGTAACCAATTTGCTTACATGCATAGTCCTGAACCACAGCGCAGACCTTTGCAAACTCAGTTCTGGGTGCACTGCAGTTTGTATTTGAACATACAATAGTTTGCCGTGAAACACGACAACTCTGGAGTCTTATTTGGTTTATTATTTGGTTTTCGGCACCTGGCAACGCTGCCCTCCAAACTCCCATTATGATCCCCCTCTCCATCCCTCTCTTGCGTCTCCCTCTGGTATCTCGCCTCATCACTCTCTTCTTCCTTCTCTTCCACATTGTTGTCCTCTCCTCTGACCCACTTTCCTGCCTTCTCGCCACTATCTCCCTCTGTTCTTCCTCGTGCACCCACATCCTTCATATCTCTCTCTCTCTATT